>JAQQAE010003841.1:0-19597 GCA_029823295.1 Pseudamia nigra | reverse complement strand
ACTATCATTCTTCTTAGGTCCCATGATGAAAAACACAAAATGAAGCAGTATTTTAAATGAAAAAAGGCTCAGTTTGCTTTTACACTCAGCTGCAGGACCCGGACACACGATCAGAAGGACCACAATGTTTACATTCGCTTCCGGGTCATTCATGGATGAGACTCGGAAGTGATGCAGACGTGACCCGGGCGTAGACACATCAATCTTCAATCTCTGTCCGAATAATTTTTTGTTATGTGGTTTGGACTTTTTGCCAATTTTTTGTTCTGTATGCAAATTTTTCTTTTTGCGAGGTACCACTGTATAATGAATAAAATACCCAAAACTGAACAAAACAATGCTTTTTAACATGACAAACTAGTCAGTTTATGGATAAATCGTGCACAGAGATTTTCTGATCCGGTCAGCTTAATCTGCATGAAAACCCACAGTTTGCCTTCTTCCTCAGAAGTGATGTCACATCTCCTGTCAGTCACTTCAGCCTGAGGCCTAGGCCCTGCCCACTAGGACTCAGATCAGGTCTCGGCATGGTTGACTTCGTGTCAGTCCCTACAGGTGTCTTGTCTCATTTGCATAATCCAGATTGTGCACTGTGATTGTTCCAACCGTGCTGTCACTCAGAAAACAAACAGCCAATCAGAACACACGGCTGGAAGGGACCATAATGGGATTTTGTCAGCCAAGATTCAGAGAATGGGAAGGAAATTAGCAAACAAGGTAAAACCAAAAGGGATTTTGAAGCTTAAGATAACATTTCTATCATCTTCAGGGTCCAGAAACTTTAAATATTAAGCCATTACATGTTTCTTTAACAAAGCAAACAAGAACTAAACAAAATACAGTAAATGAAAAAAAGAAAATGAACAAAAGATGCAAAATAATGAGCAAGATTGACATAAATAAAGAAAAGAAATCAGGAAAATCAACAAATCTTTCTATAAAATGAAAATAATAAATAAAGCAATAAAGAAATGAACACAACAATCAATGAAATAAATGAAAATAAGCTAAAAATGTTAAGCATATGAACAAAATATGAACAAAGGGAACAAAGATGAACAACATACCAAATAAAAATGAACGAAATAATTAACCACTTGGATGGTTTAAATGATGGTTTAAATGGTTCCGCTATTTTTGAAGCTCCCTATGTTCTTACAATTCCAAGTTTGTTTGTTTGTTTCAAAATCAGGCCTTGCAGTCTCACATTTCTAAGATTTCTTTTGACAATGAAGTCAAAAGAGGCTTCAAACATATAGACACACACACACATACAGTATACCTTTCTCTATTACATAGTTATTAGTCTAATATATTACCATAGACATGTTCCTGCCACACCAACACCAGTGCTGTAATTTGTACAGAAGGAGCCCTGACCAAGCTGAGAGCATAATTAAACTTTTCAGAAGTTTGATAGTTCTGTATTATGAATAATTTTTACTGATCCATGATATGAATTGTTTTCATATTTTGAGATATATTGGATTTGTTATTTTCATGAGCTGTCCTATGTAATCTTTAAAATTACTACAAAAACTACTTCAAATATTCCACTTCATGTGCAATGAATCTAGTGTATACCAAAGTTTCACCTTTTGAATTAAATGATTTTTAGGTGTAAATTTAGGTGTAAATAAATAATTTCACATGGTTCAACCATTGTGTAACATTTCATCTTGCATTCAGTAGAACTTGGTAAAACTTGCATCATATGTTCGCATGAGTATCTATAATGCAGTTTGTATGCTGACTTTGAACGAGGCATGGTTGTACTGTATGTGCCAGACGGGCTAGTTGGAGTATTTCACAAAGTGCTGATCTAATGAGATTCTCACAGACAACCGTCAGGGTTTACAGAGAATGAAATGAAAAAAGAGAAAATATCCAGCAAGCAGGGGCTGATACCAGAGGTCAGAGGAGAGTAGCCAGACTGGTTTGAGATGATAAAAGGCAACAGTAACTCAAATAATCACTTGTTACAACCAAGCTATGCAGAACACCATCTCTGAATGTACAAAGAGTAAAACCTTGAAGCAGATGGGCTACACCTGCCACTCCTGTCAGTTAAGAACAGGAAACTAAGGCTATAAGTTGTACAGTCTCAGCAAAATGGGCCATAGAAGATTGGAAAAACATGTCAAATGGTTGGAAAACATGCAGACTGAAGGGTCAGAGTTTGGCATAAACAACATGAAAGCACAGATCAACTTGTATCAATAGTGCGGGCTGGTGGTGTAATTGTGTGGGGGAAATTTTCTTGTCACACTTTGGGCCCCCTTGACTCAATTGAGCAGCGTTTAAATGCCACAGCCCCTAGCTGACTGCTGCTAACTAGGTAAATGACCACATCCGGCAGGATATTGCACCATGTCACAAAGCTCAAATCATGTTAAACTGAGTTCACTGTAGTCCAGTGACCTCCACAGTCACCAGATCTCAATCCAGTAGAACACCACTGGGATGTGGTGCAACGAGAGATTGGCATCACGGATGTGCAGCCGATAAATCTGCAGCAACTGTGTGATATTATCATGTCAATATGAACCAGGATCTCTGAGGAATGTTTCCAGCAGTTTGTTCAATTTATGCCACAAAGAATTAAGGTAGTTTTGAAGGCAAAAGGGATTCAAGCCAGTACTAAAATGGCATACCGAATAAAATGGCCAGCGAGTGTAGATGTTGATGATGTGTAACTCTAAATCACAGGTGTCAAACTCGTGCCATGGAGGGTCGAGAACCTGCGGGTTTGTTCTCCAACCAGTCACAAAAGCAGGTGATTTCACCGATCAGCACTCCTTCAAATTGAGGGGAGGCGCTAATCTGTGAAATTACTTGCTTTAGCGACTGGTTGCAGAGAAAACCTGCAGGGTCTCGGTCCTCCATGGCACGAGCTTGACACCTGTGCTCTACATAATGACTTTTTTGTCCATTTTCTCATTTCTTTTGTTTTCTCATTTTTGTTCATGTTATTATCCTATTCACTTTGTTTACTGTTTTGTTGGTTGTTCTGTTTACTTTTTTATTTTGGGGTTCATGTTTTTCCTTTTTTAAAACGTTCTATTAAATGATCTATTTCTGTTCAGCTTCTTGACCTTATATATATTCATTGTTTTCATAAATTTTTTGTTCATTTTGAATTATTTGGTACCTTTGTCTTATTTTTCTTGACTTTGTTGCTTTTTCCTTTTTTTTTGATAATTTACATTTTTTGTTTTGTCTTTTTGTCTTGATGATTTTGTTCATTTTTGTTCAGTCTGTCAATTACTTCTTTCTTTCATTTTCCCCTTCATAAACCTATGTAGAAAGGTCGAAAATGCATGCCTTAGAAACTGAGGAGTTTGATGCTCAGAATGTCCAGGAGGATCCAGTAATGCTCCACTGATTTTGCCTCACTGTGTACAAAATGTACACCCCGGCATTCAAGGAAGACCGATGGGAGATGCCAAAACTTGCTATTTAAACGTAATTTAGATTTTTCTCCCTCTTAATGGATAATGACATAATTGGGGCAGCTCACATGTGCATGTATGTTTCACGTTTTTGATGAATGTCTTAAAAACCGAAACGTCAACATAAAACTACACAGACTTAACACAACATGAGGGAGCTTCTCCAAACTATTTTCAGAGGGAACACTCAGTAATTCCTTATCTTTCTATTCTTGTCCAGACTTTGTTTGGTTCTTAACAACACACACACATACAGTTAAGTTCAAAGAAAAGAAAAGTCCATCATTACTTTAAGAAATGAAGATCTTTTCAATCTGAAAAATCCCAAGAACACTCTGTCCCCAAGTGCAGTCGACAGAACCATTAAACAATATGATCAAACTTGCTCCCAGGAATGAAATACCAAGAGCCACCTCTGCTGCAGATGTTTATTAGAATTACCAGCCTTTCACTTCTTAAATAAAAACAATAGGGTATGATACAATATAATGCAATGTAATATCATAATTGTCATTGCACTAGAAGATGCAACAAAATTTGGTGTGCCATACCTGAATTTAAAAAAAATTGACTGTGTGACCACCCTTCCTCTGCAGAAGAATTTATGTTCTAAACCACATAACGATGGGAAGAAATGGCACAAATTAACTCTTGACAAGACACATCTGTGATTTGAAAACTGTTTTGGGTGGCAGCCGCACCAATCTGATGAGACAATGCAAAGCTGTCATCACAGCTTAATCTGGCTACTTTGGACAATCTAAAATATAAAACATATTCTTGGTCTTACATAATTACCTTGGCCAAGGCGGTTCTGTTTTTCTCGATGTTGGTGTATTTATCTGTTGGTTTGTTTCTTCACAACCTTACTCAAAAAGGTCTGCACAGATTTGGATGAAATTTTCAGGATCGGTCAGAAATAGTATAAAAAATAATTGATTAGATTCTGGGAGTCATCAGGATCATAGTCTGGATCCAGAAGATTTTTAAAAGATTCTTCACCATTATGAGATAGGGTCAAATTCAACATTTGTCCTAGTAATGAGACAAATGACACCCAGAAAACACAGGACAACACCATAACAGATTCTATCAAACCACAATGTTTGATCCAGATATGGGCAATATTTCAGATGTAGGGACCTAGATTATTGACACTTTCAGTTTCTTTATAGCTATAGACATGCAACTGAGACCAAAGTGTAGTGGAAAGTCTGTTGATTCAGTAATGTGGTCAAGGATTTGACGTATTTTCAACATTTATGGAGCTAGATCCAGAAGAAAACCACTATTATGGAAATATTATTTTCTGATAACAATAATATGCATATGATTCTAAGTTCAAATGGTAGGTTTTCATGGTCAAAGAATCCAATAATGTGGATCAAAAACTTAAGAATATTACTATTGGGGCAATAACATTATGGGAGAAAATACGCGTAGGTATAAATGATAATGATAGGTTTTCAATATGAAAAAAAACTGAACTGCATTGGAGGAGGGCTGCGCTTTCTGAATTCTTTCTAGTTCCATCCATGTTCCTTCACAGTTTAAATGTGTTCAGTATCAATGTACAATGTTAAAGGTAATATAAATAAAGAAAAAACACTGAAGGGGAAGATGCGTCCAAACTTTTGACTGTAAATCTAGTGTTACCCTAGTCCTAAAAGCAAGTCTTATCCTCAAAAAGCAGTTTAAAGTTGTGGGGAGCAGGCCTGTGTCCCCACGGGCTGGTGTAAATTCAGTTTTAGGTTCCCACAGTGTTATAAAGACATGGCCACACACACACACACGCACACACACACTGCACATGCTGAGTTTCTCTACTGTAAGTGGTTACCATAGAGACCACATGGTGAGCCTCATGAAGTACAGTGGGTCCATCTCACGTGGGAGACATCAAGTATTTATAGAAGCACTGTGGTGTGGCCACAAACTAGTTTAGACAATGCACTGTTTTAGGGGAGAGCAACCAACAAAGTGCTGCAGTTTAGAGCATACGACTGTAGTTCAGACTTCTAATATGCAAGTGCTGGCTTTGAAATGTAATATCCCAGTTTCAAAGCATGCAGAAGCCGTGTGAAGTGCAGAACAATATGTGTGTATCCAAGGGGGTATGGGCTCTGTTTGAAGACTGAGGGGGACATCATTAGTCTGGCAGCTATAGGTCTTCCTAGAAACTTTGAGCTTGAAATACTTCATATTGCTGATCTAGTTGATAGTTAATAGAATAGAATCTATTATACACTGCATGGCCAAAAAAAAGGTCACCACCTGGATTTAACGAAGCAAATAGGTACGAGCCTCCCATTGGATAATTTCTAAATATGTTTCAGCTGGCAACAAGTGATATCCACTAAGGATAGTGGCGAACTATCATCTTCGAAGAAAAAATGTGGTTGGAAAACAATCTTGAATGATCATGAGCGGTAATCACTTAAATGTGTGGTGAAATCAAATTGTAAGAAAACAACAGTAGACCTCACGAATATGTTTAATAGTGAAAGTAAAATCATTTCCTTTCATGTGCTGGAGAAGACTTCGCACGATGGTCTGACTCTCCCATCGTCAATTCAAGATCTTGGCAAAAAATGAATGCAACTCTGGACGTAAATAAATGTTGAGACACTGCAGAAGCTTATTGAATCAATGCCACAGCAAATGTGTGTCATAATCAAAGCTAAAATCAGTCCAACAAAATATTATGCTCCTGAGCAAACTGAAGTCTTTCTTTGTTGCTGCCTTGGCCGTATACATTTATGGGAAAAAAGGAATAGATGGTCAACAAAATGCACAAAAATTAATAGACTACAAAATGAACGATATTATCAAAAAAGAACAAAATTATTGATCAAAGCACTAAAAATGAGCAGAAATTTGTCAAAAAAAATGAACACCAGTACAGAAAAAAATCAAGAAAATGGAAACAAATAAACAGAAATAATCAAGAAAATAAATGAAACTGAATTCAATTTGTAACAAAATCAGTACAAATGAAAAATATCATCAAGGAAAATAACCAAAATAAGTACAATATTGAAGAAAATAAACAAAAATAATAAAAGAAATATAATAATAAAAGAAAATGAACAAAATTATCAGGGAAGTTACTTTGTTACTTTGTTGTTACTTTTTGTCCACCAAAGACAAAAAATGAAAAAAGTGAGTGTTTGCCCAGGGTTTTTAAATCAACTAAGTCAGTAAGGTTTAACTAACCAAAATTAACTACAACTTTTAAGAAAATAAGCCAAACTGAAGCAAAAGCCAGGAAATTTCAACAAATGAACAATACAATAAAAAAATGAAATGATCCAACACACAATCACAAAAATGGACATAATACCATAAACAGATGATGCAAAAATGGAAGAAAAACAAACAAGGAAATGGACAGGAATCAAGGACATAATCAAACAAGGGATAAAAATTAATTTAATTAGCACAAAAATGTGCAAAATGAAAAAAAAACAAAATGAGCAAAATAATTATGAAAGTTTACAAAGAAATGAATCAAACAATCCAAAAAGAAGCAAACATTAGAAAATTTTAACAAAATCAATAAGCACTAAATACAACCAAAAAAATAAATAAAAACTCTTCAAAATGAACAAAAATGAACAGAATAATTTCACAATGAAAACAATTAATTTATAAATTGAGAGAAATGTCCTTACATATCAAGTCCGTTTTAATGAATTAAATCAATAAGTAATACATAACTAACATGAACATAAACATATAAAGAATCAAAAAAATGAACAAATAAAGAACAAAAGAACCCAGAAATGTGAATGTTTTTGTTTCTAAATCAAGAAATTAAATAGAACAAAACAGCAGCAAAACCCACAAAATAACCAAAAAATGCAACAAGTGAATCAAAAACAACTAATAAAATGGAGAAAATAACAAAAAAATGAAACAGAATAAAAAAATGAAGAATGTATTGTAAAAATGTAACAAAATATTGACAAAAATGAACCTAACAATGAACGAAACTATCAATATATTACTGTTTATTATTTATGTAAATGATAAAGTCATGCCACACTTATCTGGGTCCAGGTCGTGGTGCAGCAGCCTCAGCAGAGGAGCCCAGACTTCCCTCTCCTCAGCCACCTCCTCCTACTCCTCTGAGGGAACCCAGGGCGGTCCCAGGTCAGCCGAGAGACATCGTCCCTCCAGCGTGTCCTGCCTGAAATACTCCTCCGGGGAGGGATCCAGAAGCCTCATCAACCTGCTCCTCTGGATGTGGAGGCGCAGCAATTTTACTCTGAGATGGATGAGCTTCTCATCCTGTCTCTAAGGGACAGCACAGCCACTTTGTGGAGGAAACTAATTGCGACCACATGTATTTGGGATCCTATTTTTTTTTAGACACCATCCAAAGCTACTGACCATAGGTGAGGGTAGAAACAAATTAACTGGTACATTAAGAGCTTTACCTTTCAGCACAGCTCCTCCTTCACCACAACTGACTGATACAACGTCCATGTTACTAATGATGTTGAACTGATTCATCTCAAAGCCTCATTCATGAACAAGACCCCAAATCATAAATATAAACACAAATTCAAACTGTTTGTTAACAAAATTCCCACCACTACCACACCTCAAAATCAACACTTGTGTCTGCAACGTTCAGCATAACCACATCCTCGGAATAAATCTTTTGTTTTCCTATTGTCTGGTTCTTTTATTCTACATTTTACATTTCTGCAATGTTCTTTTTCTCTCTCTAGATTGCAAATAAAATGTTCAATAACCAACCCCAGGCGTACAACTTCACACCTACTCTGTCTCTGCTATCTGAGAGCTCCTCTTCACTCCAAAGGTCAGCGAGTTTTGGAAACTTCCTCACAATAAGCTGCCAGCTACACTTTGCTTTGCACCCAGCTCCTTGTAAGACTGCAGTAAGTGGAATCAAAAGCAGACGACAGTACATATCATAGCATGTTTAATTAAGTTCTATTTTTGTTGAATAATGACGTAATTAACAAACTCCTTGTGAGATGTGTTTCATGGAAACACTTTGGATTTGAATGTATGTCCTCTTATCTTTCTAAAGTAATTGTATTTCCTAAATCGACATAATTGAATTGCTTCCCACTCTGCCATACGAGGTGCATTGTTCTCATGGAATGAAGCAGACTAAATAGCATTCCATCACTATCACTGCTGCCTTTGTCATCTCACTTCAGACCTTAATTTAAATGAATAGTTCACTGATTTTGTGGAAATATTGTCTCTTGCATATAATGGCAAGCCATTATGTAACATTGTTTGCCTGACATGGGTTTTAACAACTAATGACCAGTTATGGGAGATGTAGGAATATAACTTGACATTGCTTCGGCAAAGCAATCAATAAGATGGCAGAAAGGATTTACAAGAACTGACTTGATTAACGTCCAAGTTACACAATTAATGTTTATTTTCTATAATGAACTGCATTTACATATGAAGCAGCTCCCATTTGAACTTGCTGTGGATGCTTACATAATGACTGCTGGCGCTTGACTGTTGTAAGGTTTTGTACACAAGTAGGAAGACTTCACATTTCAACAGTTATTTCCAAAACATTCTCACTAATGAGAATGTCATATGCTCTGACTGTGGATTATGGTCTAAAATCATCATATACGGATGCACAAAGTACTAAGAGATTTCATTAACTCTCTTGATACTAAGCATCATTGTACAGCCCTCTTCACTGACATTTGTAAAACCTTTGATACAGTGGATCATAATCAGAAATTCAATTCAATCAATTAAATCTTTATTTGTATAGCGCCAATCATAATCACGATTATCTCTAGGCGCTTCACAATTCGAGGCCAAGACCTCATGACTATACAGCGAGTAAACCCAACAGAACCACCGAGAGCAAGCCAAGGGCGACAGGGGGGAGGAAAAACTTCTTTTAACAGAAGAGAAAAACCTCCAGCAGAACCAGCGACTCAGGGTAGGCGGCCATCTGCCTCGACCAGAGAAACTGGTCACTATTGGACTTCCTTCACAAATAGTCGGTTTGTTTGATAACTACCCATCACAAAGACTTCAGTGTGTTCAAGCAGATGGTATCACCCCCTCTTCATTTACAATTAACAAAGGTGCTCCACAGGGATCAGTCCAAAAGCCACCTCTCTTCATCTAATGTATTAATACTCTTGCTCGTAATGTCTCCAAGGCAAATTTTCATGTTCATGCAGACGACTCACTCACATACCCCTCAGCACCCACTTCAAACCTGGCTCTCTGTACCTTGCTAAAACACATTTAATACTATACAGTCAATTTTTATGATTTAAAGCTACTTTTTAACTCTGACAAATGGAAGTCATGTTGTTTCCCCATTCACAGACAGAGCTAAAGGACTTGCATTCCGTCATCATTTCTCAGGGTATACAGATTGAAATGGAAACACATTAGAAATATTTGGGGTTTTACGACTGTCTCTCCTTTACTCCGTACCGTATATTCAACCACTGGTAAAGGGACTAATACTGAAACTGGGCTTTTTACTTTAGAATCAGGTCTTGTCTTTCTTGTGAGGCTAAAAAGAGACTTGTTGCTTCAATCTTCATGGCTGTTCTTGATTGTGGGGACGTGATTTACAGAAATACTTCTTCAAAGCCTGTCTAAGCTTGACTCTGCCTACCAGGTGTATCACAAACTTTAAAACCTGCACTCACCACTGTCTTTTACAGTCCCGTGTTGGTTGGTCTGACTTGTCCTCATGCAGACAAAAACATTGACTGATTCTTATTTGTAAATGTATTCTACGTGTGCTCACATCTTACTTACACGTTTTTATCAAGACAAGACAAGGCAAGACAAACACCATGGTAAAGGTTGGTTATTGCTGTCACTTTTGTGAGCGTTATTGGCTTATAAATTACATTCTGAATGGTAGGAAATGGTTGTTGCAGTAAAGGATCGTTAGGGTTTGGAAAATGAGGAGGATTAGACACATCATGCAAAAAGATGGACTGCTAGAAGCGGGGGGTCAGTATTCAGTGCACCTCCATCACCACCCCAACCTGCTGACCAGTGTAAGTGTTGGGGGTTCTTAAAAGACGAAATAGATGGTTTCTTTGACTCCTTCTCATTGCTTTATTCATTACAGAAAACACACGCTGACCACAAGGACAACAACCTCCCACATATCTAGAAGTGGAAGTTATATATAGTCTCTCTCACTCTCGCTCAGTCTACCATTCACTCATCAGCAGTGCTAACATCACATTTCCTGGCACACATCTCAATCACACCATTTCCCTATAAAATCAACCTAATATTGAAAAATGACTTCAAACCAAAATCACATTCACACCACCTATCACTCACAGTCTTACTCTAGCAAGCCGATTTAACAACACCATGTGGTGATTCGGTGTCCTTGGGCAGAGCAAACTGATAAGATTGGGCACTTTGTGCATCGCTTTGTGACATTCTAGGATCATAAGTGACTTTGGGAGACAGTGTGTTGTTATTTCAGTCAAGCCTTCACAACATATTATAAAATGTAGCCATTCTTTCAGTTATCAATCATTCTAGTCTCTACACCCACCAGTTTGACCATACTCCCAACCATACTTAATACGCTGGCTGTTTCACACCTGCAGATTTGGTATGAATCAAACTAAAAAGTCTGGACCAAATGGGGAAGGCCTAAATTACTATGCCCTAAGTTTATACTACACTGCTACTGCCCATTTTTTGCCCCTAGTACTTGTTGAGAACTACAGCAGTTTCACTCACTTTATTGACCAGCTTTTCCAATGTCAATTTATAATCTGGCTAATTTTTATGGCAATGCTGTGCTGTTACTTTTTCTCGGCAATTAAAGAGTTGTGCAGACTTAAAATCTGAAGTGGATTTAACAAACAGAGCCTACTAAAACCTTTTTTGGATGGTTTCGGCAGCTTCCCTGTGGCTCGGCTCCATGTTCTGCACTGTGACATCACGATGCACAAACACAGCAAAGCTGCTGGGTTGACCAGTCAGTGATCTGCATAATATTAAGTCAAATTTATTGCATCACCTTGGCTTGCTTGCACCCACGATAAAGCAGGGACCATAAATACTCTTCCACTGCCTTGCCTTGTACTTGGTCATATGCAGTGAAAATGCAAAAGATGCATGCTCAGACAAACTGTACCAAGCGAATATTAGCCAGTGGAAAAGGGGCAAATGCTTCCATGTGCACAATGCTCCTTATTTACCCCCATTCCAAAAAACACCAAATCACTATAAGCTGTTAACATAGCCAATAAATATAAATCTTACAGTGATATTCCAGTGAAAATACAATTTCACACATTTTTATGCATTATGAATGTCATCAAATACCACCTGTTTTGTAGAATGACCCATTACATGCAGCTGTTTGTGATTGAAAACAGTGTTTCTTTTTCTCTTTTTATCATGCACCTGTATGTTCTACACTGGGAACTAAATCATCCTCTTCCACCCCTTCAAAGGTCAAATTTTAGATATTTTATGATGTCCAAAAAGAATGTCTACTACTAAGTGCGTTTCTCTTTCTGACTGGAAATTTGGAAATTTTTTATCCATGCTGATGAAACCAAGGCAGTTCATGTCTCCACACTCTAACTCATGTGCAAACAAATGGAGCCAGGTTCAAGACTTTTGAGATAACTTGAACCTAGCTCCATTTACTCTCTGTATAGTGTTGAGGTCTCGGCCTTGAATTGGGAAGGTCCTGGAGATAATCGTCAATAGTGATTGGCCCTATACAAATAAAATTGAATTGAAAAATCTCAAATGTTAAGGTCACAGTGTCATAAAAGTTCAGTTTTGCATTATGATGATGATGGTGGTGATTTTATTATGAGAGCTAGATACACAAAATTTTCACACAATTTAGAATAGGCAAAGGTCTGCACTTTTGTTGAGTGTGATTCTAGTTCTCTGGGGCATCCATCCGTAAGAGAAAAGACAGAAGCTGACCTAAACCTGACACACATGAACTGTATTCACCTTAAGAATCCTTCTAAAACCAGACGAACATCAAAAAATCCAGCCCATTCTCACTGCATCATACAATTATCATGGGTTTCACTTTCAAATCAAGTAAAAATATGTGTTTTATTTATTTATTTATTTATCTATCTATTTATTTATTTATTTATTTATTATTGCGTAGTTAAAACACATACAGGGCATTTAAGATTGCTTAAGGGGAACAAACAGGAGGAGGTGGACGGGAGGGTTATGGCAGCACGACTCTCTACTTTCACTCAGTGGGACGGGGGTTTCAGTGTCATTCTGATCCCATGCAGTGCATTTTTTTTGTCTACCCCACACACTGACCTTTTTATCTATATCCAAGCATGCCTCAACTTAATTAAAGTGTAAGTTGTGTCACCTTCTCACTCACATCTGAAACAGGTCATTTTAACTGCACATGTAAAATGAAAAGGGCACCTAAATTACAATGCATGTTGAAATGGCAGCAGTGTTTGCATGAAATGAGATGAGAGTGGGTTGACATACGTTACATGTCTCGACTGTAAAATGCTCCATTTGGAAAAATGTCCACGTGGAATATGCTGTTTACTTGACAAAATATCAGGTGCTTGTAGGAAGATACAAATGCAAACAAAGCATGTACAACCCTGTATTCCAAAAAAGTTAAGCCAGTTGGAAAATGGACATTAAATGCCCCATACTGTGAAAATCATATTTATTGTTTTTTAAGTCTATATAAACTCTTTGAGGTAAAATCAATGGTGTGGTCGTTTGAAGTTGCTCAGTTCTCTCAGTCTTTTTTACTAGACTGACTTGATTTTGAATTTTTTATGATTTGTGATGTAAGTTATAACCAATCATGCTGCAGTGACATCATACTGCATTAGTCCCACCCCCATGAGGCAGTAGAATTCTAAATTTTAAAACATCATAAATTTCAACCAATCATAAGTTAAATTTAGCCATGCCCACATTACCAAGGGCAACACACTAATATCCCTGCCTACTGACTATGAAAAGTTTTGTGTTGCTGAAAAAACTCATTAAAGTCATAGTCAAGCTAAAATCCATTAGTTCTACCCCCATAAATCAGTAGAATTTCATATTTTAAATTTTATGTAAAAAAAAAAAAACACAGGTGGAAACTGTCATGTTGAAGCTAAAATTAGCCCCGCCCCCTTGAGCTACTGGCAAATTTCTGACCTAATTCTCACACAATGACTGATTAAATCTGCATTAGTCTGTGTTCAGTCAGAGTATGATCCCAGTTCAGCTGTGGTTCAACTAACCAGACTGTTTTCTGATGAAAAGAGTGCGGATACAACACTTTTCAGTCAAATAAAAAAAGAGTTCAGTGGCCATTGGGAAAAGAAGAAAAAGTTAAATCAGCAGGTCATCTTGCCAGCACAAATATGAGGTCATTCGTATACACAAACAAGCAATACAAGCAAGCAGACGTAAATTTATTGTTAGGATACTGTGGAACTTTTCAAATGCAGTGCTATTAAACTGCACTTTGACTTGCATTTAATTGTGCACATTATGAACAGAATATTGCATGCTTTGTCCTGGCAACCCTGATCTCGGTGCATTCATTGCTCATTTGGATCCATGAGGCTCAACTTTTTTGGAACTGGGGATGTACATGATGTGGGCAATTATCTCAGTAAATCAATATGAAAGTGTAGATTCCTGTCTGAGTGAAACATAATGCATGTTTTTTTTTTTTTAAATAAAATTAATATTATTATTGTATTTGTCTGATTGTATATGAATGCAATCCTCTAAAAGGTGATGTGCCTTAAAAGCAGAGATTAACAATGCCTCTGTGTCCAGTGCATAATACTTAAAGCTGCTAACTATAGCGGTGGATTAAACAGAAGGGAGAGGCCGCCGTCTGCATCATGCGGTGTGCGTACATGCTTATGCACGTGGACCTGTGTGTTGCGTGCTAAGGAACGGAGTAAGTCCACTCTTGCCCTGTCCCGTCCCGTCTCATCAAAACCTTAGCTGATGCCTGCAAAGTGAATCAGGTCAGGAGCCGTCCATGGCCAATGCACTGCGGGAAATCAGATCATTTGACCTCACTGTTGATAGTGTTGGAGTCATTACATCATCAGGGTCAGATAACTTTACATCCCAGGGAGCTTGAAAATCAAATAGCGGTTACTTGCTCTCAAAAGACCTAATATTTATTCTCAATTGTCACCATTGTCCAGGACTGCTACTTCAACTGGTGCTCATCTGCTTTTATATACAGTAAATGTACTGTATGTTACATCTGCTACTTATACTCTTACTACTGCTATTTCCCTCCTACTTCAATTCTTTGGAAGTAGGAGGAATATAAGTACATTTTACTTGAGGAAAAAAGAAATCAAGATTATTGATTTATTTCCCAGAGGAATCTGCAGATAGGTACGTAGGTAGGTTTTATGTCCTTATTCCTGTCTCCTATTTGGATTTAATGAATATTTTCCATGCAAACAAAAGTTCCTGTAAGCACTTAATTATAAAATAGGCTTCTCAGAGGACTCTTTCCAGTCATCAGATACATGGATTTGGACTGAACATCAGTGAGCGCAAGAATGTGCACTCCACAAAAGGAACAGAAATAAACAAAATGATGGTGAAACTGAAAGGGTTTTTTCAAAAGGAGGAATAATTAACAAAATAAGCAACAATATGGTTGAAATTAACAATAAAATTAGTTAAATTTAAAAAGACAAGAAAGTCACCAGAAATCAAGAAGATGAACAACAAAATTAAGAGATGAATTGAGTAAAAATGAGCATAACGTGCAACAAAATCAACAGAAATGAACATGTAATGAAAAAACAGCCCTGATGAAAGCATAAAAATAAACAACAATGAGCGAAACAGTAACAAAGCCAACAGAAATGAGCAGAAAATAAAGGAAATAATCAAGAAAATTTTAAAAATGACAAAAATAACCAAAGGAATGAACAAATTAAGCAATAAATGTTAAAAAAATGAGCCAAATATACAACAAAATTAACACAAATGAACATACAATGAAGAAAATAATGATATAAAAATAAAAACCAAAGTAAAAAAAATTAAGATAAAACAAAAAATATGAGCAAATAAGAAGCCATATGAGCAAAACTGGCAAAAAATGGGTAAAAACTGAAAAAAAAGATGCACTAAAATGCACCAAAAATAAATAAAGAAATAAAATAATTTTAAAAATAAAATACGCACAAAAAACATATGAACATACAGTGACAAAATAATTAACTAAGAGAAAATAAGAGAAAAGGAACAAATAATGCCCAAAATGACACAGGTTGAGCAAGTAAACAACAAAACAAACACAAATGAACAAAATACATGAAACGGCTAACAGAAGTGAACTTACAAAGAAGGAAGAAACCACAATAATCAACAAAAATAATTTAAAAAGCAAAGTAATTGACAAAACAGAACAAAATATGGCACAAAACTGAGACGAAAAGGAAGACATGACCCCCGAAATAGACACAGACCGATCAAATAATGAAGACGTCAAACACAATTTGAATTTCTCCCACTCACCTAAAATCTACCTCCATGTTTCAAAATAAAACCTGTTAATGCTCGCACTTGATCTACACGCAACCCATTGTTTGCACATGACTTCCATCATATTTCAGGATCATTATATAACTTGTGTTTTCGTGTACAAAGAGACCATCGTTGAAGGATTCTGTTGTGTAATCAGTCTCCACATTTTAATGCTGTCAGAAGAATCGCCTATATTTCTCTGCCTCGCATGGATTATTGATGACACAGCGATGATACAGCTGGTAATGAAAAAATAATGCCGGGCTGAAGAGAGCGTTATTGATCACAGGGGACTCGACGTATTGAAGGGACTGGTTGAAGCTACAGTAGGAGGGCAGAAGACGTCTTTTTCAATCAGGTTGAGGTTGCTTCAACTGACTGTAATTGTTATAAATAGAATCTATGTCCAAAATGGTAGAACAGTAGAAAAGATGACTCCCACACAGAGTTTGCACAGTGTGATATTTTTATTTTTTTCAACAGTCCTTGTTCGATATGCACTGAACACTTTAAAAGTCACATTTTTTTTCATCCAGGTAGTGAACCTACAATGTTACCATAATAAAAATGTCCAAATACATTGATATTGATAATGATGGGAATAAGAAGTGTTCTTGTCAGGGGGGTTGCAGGGAATCAAACACAATAAATTTACCAGTGTGTTCAGATGACATGAAACTTTTGAGTCTGTAATTGTGATAGTATATTTTTTTGTGGATGTTCTCGCATATTCTGTTCATTCTGTTGTTTACTTTGTTCATTTTTAATTATTGCTTTATATCATTCATTTCTCATTTTCTGTGTTACTGTGCTCATTTCATGGAAATAGTTACTGTAGTTCCTTCTCAGTCTCCTGGAATTGTGCTCAATTTTCTTGGCTATTTAATTCATTTTCATTCATTTGGTGTGTTTTTTTTAATTTAATAATTTTGTGTCATTTTGAGAAAATAAACAAAGACCTTGTTGTTCCCTATAAACCAATCAGAACTGTTCACTCTCAGAGTGCCGGCCTAGTTGTGGTTCCTCAAATTTCTAAAACTAGATGCCATGCTCCTCTCCTGTGGAATCACCTCCCAGCCTGGGTCCGGGATGCAGACACACCTTGTACCTTTAAAACTAGGCTTAAACCCTTCCTTTTTGACAAAGCGTAGAGTCAGGAGACCCTGAACTCTCCCTCAGTTCTGCTGCACAGTCCTAGGCTGCTGGAAGACTGCAATGCACTGAACTACAGTACTTGATTGGTCTAGTGTCTATCATGTCATCTAGTGTCTGTGTTGTTTGTTGATCTATCTCTACTCTTGTATTTTGTCTCTCCTCTGTCCACTAACCCCAACCAGTCGAGGCAGATGGCCGCCAGCCCAGAGCCCTGGTTCTGCTGGAGGTTTTTCCTCTTCTGTTAAAGGAAGCCCCACACACCCACTCAAATCGCCCTAGGCTTACTCTCCATACAGTCTTTGAGGCTTTGGCCTTGAACTGTGAAGCTCCCACAGATAATCTTGGATTATGATTGGTGCTATACAAATACAACTGAACTGAAGTGAATTGAATTGTGTTGATTTTCATTTCAAATGAATAAATTACCTTGACTCTTCATACACAACTTATTATCTTATCATTTTAAGTTTTGTTCAACATTTTTGAAACATGTTGCTGACATCAAATGGTTCTGTTGGGTTTACCCTCTGTATAGTCAAGAGGTCAATATGGTATGTTTTAATGTTTATTTGGGGCAGAGACAAAATTCTGCCCTTGTACACAGAAGGGTGGACAATAAATTATTCTATCCTATTCTATTCTACTGCTAATGCATTTGGTACAGAAATTTAAAAATAACCATAAACTTCTCTATTATTTCATTACAGCAGCAGAACAAAAACATGGCCATGGCACAGATCTCCATCCAGCAGCTTCCAAAGAAACCGTAAACCCATCTGCCACCCTCTCTGGGGGTAGTACACATAGAAGCAGTGCAATCACTGAATCACTGTTAGTCTTCAAGGAAAATCATATGAGATGTAAAAAGATGCAATGACATGAAAGATGCAAAAAGAGAAAAATGGTGAAAAAGATGCAAAAAAGAGAAAATAATGGAAAAGACTATAAAAGATCTGGAAGATACCAAAGGATGAAATGATTAAAAAGACCACAATAAGACAAAAATGATGTAAAAATCCAAAAAGATGTGGTCATAATTTTCTCTCTGATCTCATAATCTTTTTCAATTTGTTCATTTGAGTTTAAAATCAAAATAAATCAAATTAATAACATTTTCCCAAAAGGTTTATCATAAAGATTCATCATCATCAAGTATCACAATACTATGGATTTCACAATAGGCACAGGGATTCAGTTATTACAAATTAAAAGTATGACAAATTCAACTTTAAAGGTCGCATATCTAAACATTTAAATGTATATCTGTTCTTCTTACAAATAAGCCCGATATGCTATTAAAGCCATCTCTGAGGCTGCTGATTAGCTATATAGTGATTTGATTTTTCTTTGCTTTTCTGGGGGCTCTTTTTTACACAGAAACAAATGCACTAACATCACTTCCTGCTTTTCATCAGAAAATGCTCTGATTGGTTGAACCGCAGGTCATTCTCAAGGTGATCTGGTATCATATTCTGACAGAACACAAACAGAATAATGCAGAGTGAAGAGTTAATTCTGTGTAAAAATGTTTCAATTCTACTGATTCATGGGGCAGAACTAATATATTTTAGCTTGTATAATTGGTTCTTACTAGTGATGTCACAAATCACAACAAATGAAAACAACTTGTTCTTGTCTATCTTCTGTGGATTTCCCTTGACTAGATACACTGAGAAGGCTTACACACCTACAGCTTTTATTTTACATTACATACTTTATATGATCCTTATAACTCAGTAAAGGTGCATTTTCACAGTATTTGAGCTTGGTTATGATTGATTCTTGCTTGTGATGTCACAAATGACAAAAACTCACACTGCCATGTTTTCCCTGCTGTCCATCTTGTTGTTAAGATTTCTCAAGACTGACTCAACAAGTTCATGTTTTCACAGAAAACATCATGGATTTTATATGAAACCCAAAACCTATCAAAGCTGGACTGTCTAGTATGGGACCTTTAAATCTGTTGAAATATCTATACCGCAGAAGTGTGTATTTGGGGGCAGGGCTATTTTAGGTTGAGAATGATAGGTTCCATTGAATCCCACTGGCTTCTGAGGGCTGGACTTATGCATTTTAGCTTGACTATGATACTTACTTGTGATGTCAAAAATTACAAAAATATCACAGTGCCATATTTTCCCTGCTGTCCATCTTGTTGTGAAGATTTCTCAGGACTGACAGACCAAGTTCATATTTTCACAGATTGTATTTCACATCATAGATAAACCTTGAATCTCAAAACCAATTGAAGCTGCATTTTTACAGCATGTAACCTTTAACAGCTGTTCAAATTTCACCCAGAACTACCTGCATGCTTGTTTTCTTTTGCTGTCAAAGCCTTGGTGGGTATCAATTGATGTTTGTGCTCTCTTCTTGTTTTACCACCAGTCCACTCCACTGAACACCAGTGAAAATGATGCAATACG
>JAQQAE010003840.1:0-19598 GCA_029823295.1 Pseudamia nigra | reverse complement strand
ACAACAGTAGAACTCAGGACTATGTTTAATAGTGAAAGTAAAAGCATTTCCACGCACACAATGCAAAGGCAGCTCAAAGGATTGGGACTAAATAGCTGTGTAGTTATTGACCATAATCAGTTCTCAAACCTACCAACTGTTGTGATAGGGCGCACTGCTAATTCTGGAATATGGGGGTGCTATACTGCTTGTAACAAGAAAATTGCTCCAGAGTGTCTTAACTGATTTACTTGAAGCTTGGCATCATAATTGAATACTTACAGATCTACATCCTGTCAACTTTTGAGATAAGTGCTGCTTCTTTTTTTCAATAAGTGGCGTTACTGCTAGTAGATAAAAACCCCACTATGTCTTAGAAGTGACTGTATCAGTGTACTTGAAAGTTGACTCCCTGAATATCGTTATCCTGTAAGCCTTTTTGTACTTCAGACACAAAGATGGGTCAAGAATGCAAGTGTGTGTGTGTGTCATTAAATTCAGAAGAGAATTATTGAAATGTTTAAACCAAAAATATTGAAAGAAAGATACTGTATAATAGAATAAGATGCAGGAGACAAAAGACAGACAGACTGTGAATGGATCTAAGTGCATAAAGAACAAAGATACAAACATAACCTGAGCCTCATGACTTCTGAGCTCTCAGATGGCACTGCACCAAGAACTGTCAATCATCTACAGCTGATAGAACCACATAAACACAGGGTTACTGTTGCAAACCTTTCTCAGGCACTAAAATATGAAGTTCAGGAAACAAAATGTAGTTCAACCTTAATCATGTCAGAAAACTTTATATTACAGGAGTGTTGTGGACTGATCTGGGCTAGGGGATAGACCAAACATGTGGTCTGACCATCCACTATCCACCTCTTTTGAGAAGAAATGGATGTTATGTGCTCCAGACCAAGGATGGAAATAATACAGAGCTGCCATAACTATAAAATCATGATTAGAATGGCCTGTTTCAAACCAATAGCCATAAACTGATCCTGTTCCAACTGGCTCGAGAATGTGTCATGAATGCATATACAGTATATTTTCACATGAAATGAATGTAACCTGACAAAACATGAAATACAGGTCATTTATATTATAATATTGCATATCTTTCTCCACTGTCCCACAATTTCTTATTTGAGTTGTACTTATGTTTCACAACAATGCAATGCCTGACTCAAATGGTATATTTGGGCCTTGATGAACTATACCTAATACTTTGCAAACATTAATAATTTTTTCTCAGATTTTATTGATATGCCTCAAGATCGAATATTACACTTTATAACATGTGCAGCGTTATCTCACTGACACCTTTAAAAGGGAATTTGCTGTAGCTTTTGAGCTCCTATGACTTCCAAGTAAAAGGAAACATATTACACCATGTTTTCAGTAAGTCTGAGCATGGCTGCAGAAAATGTGCTTCAAGTGTCAGCTGAAAAAACAACAATTATTGATACCATGTGCATAAATCCTGCATTTCCAGCTCTTACTACTCAGTTACATTGGGATACTCGCCTTAGTGAGCAGGAGTATTTTTTTTATTTTATCGAATGGGTTAGGTAAAGCATATCAAAATAATACAATAAGCACAAATGGACAAGATAAGCAACAAAATTAGGAAACATAAACAAAATAGTCAGGTACATAAAAAAATTGAACAAAAAATAAACAAGAATGATATATATATATATGTATATATCTGTATTCCAGGCTGTATTCCAGGCTGACATTCCACCTCTACTCCTACTGGAGTCATTGTAATTATAAAGTAACAATACTGTTACTTGAGTACTATGTCGGTCTGAGGGCAAGGATACAGAAATCTATACGGCTTGTCACATTAGTTCAACATTATTTTCACAGCCCTCAG
Source organism: Pseudamia nigra (assembly GCA_029823295.1). NCBI lineage: Eukaryota > Metazoa > Chordata > Actinopteri > Kurtiformes > Apogonidae > Pseudamia > Pseudamia nigra. The sequence continues at coordinate 17,731 of JAQQAE010003840.1, read as the reverse complement.
ACCTGTTTGATCATGAAAACAGAAAGCGGAATATTTGTGATTTTCTGGATCGTTTGTGTTCCTGGGCAGGTGAATGATAGCAGTCATGTTTGGGACCCAGCGTAAGGTTTCCAGGGTGCAGCTGACTGACTGACGCGGTTTTTAATCTGCTGCTTTGACTCTGTATGGTCAAGATAAGAGTTTCACTCCTCAGCCTTTAACTGTGGTGGCAGATGTGATGGAACCCTGATAATAACTGGAGGAGAATGACACCTGGAAAGGCTGGAAAATGGCTGAAATGGTAACCTGTAGATTTTAGGTGGATCTTAGTAAAGTGTGCATCTGTCCTCATTTAGATTCTATGTAGGTTCATGTCTTTGTCTCCTAAATACCCTACGTTATGTAAATAATTAGGGTTTTGTTCAGTGTTGGATTCATTTTGGAAATTATTGTTAATTTTGTCTGCTATTTTTTTTGACCGATCTGATTTTTTTATGCTTTAGCTAAAACAAGTTCAATCTTCATTCTTATACATGTTATTATCTTATTTATAAGGGGTAAAATGTCATTTTACTCATAGTTTTGGCCCCATATTGTTGGTTAGTTTGCTCGTTTTATTTCTTATTTTGTTTATTTCCTTGACTGTTTTCCTCACCATTGCTAATTTTAATATTTATTTTGTTTGTTTCTTCTTCGTGTTGTTTACTTTCTTAATTTTTATGCATTTGCCTTATATTTTGTTTTCTTGACTATTTATTTCATTTTTTGAGTGTTTTGCTTTGTTTGTTCATTTTCTTGTTTGTTGTGTTCACTTTCTTAATGATTTTGAACATTTCTTGTTTCCTTCATAAGTTTATGTTATAATAATTGTGGATTTATTTAGCATAAAGTAAAAAAATAAAGATATGTCCATTTAAGACTTCTTTTTGGTCCATCTTCTTGCTTATTTTGCTCATTTTAGTTTATAGAGATGCTTACTTTGTTCATTTTCATGTCTGTTTATTTCATTTGTTTGTTGTGCTCATATAAGTTAATTCTTAAATTCATTTGCTTGTTTATTTTATTCATGCTTTTATTGTTTTCACTCATTTTTGTTCATTTTATATTGCTTATTCCCTTGGTTATTTCATTTTCATATTATTTTATGTATTTTTGCTCATTTTTCCACTTATGTTTGTTTGTTTGTTTTTATGTATTTCATCTTCATTTTTTACTCATTGTTTTATTAATTTTCTTGATTGTTATACTCCTTTTTGTTCACTTTCTGTCATATTTTACTTTTTACTTGGTTTCTTATTTTATTTTTTGATTAGTTTGCTCACTTTCTTGCTAATTTGTTATTTTCTTTGTGGATGTGTTTCATTTCGCTTATTGGTTTTGCTCATTTTCACTCATAATATTGAGCCATTTTTTTGTTTATTTCATACATTTTCTTGATTGTTTTGCTCATTTTTGTTCATTTATCTACTTATTTTGTTCATTTTGTTACTTTTTGTTTCCTTTATAAACCTATGTTATGATATATGAATTAATTTGATACAGTCAAATTGAAAGATTATGTTCATTTAGAATTTATTAATTAATTTACTTGTTTCCCCCCATTGTTTGTTTATTTCATTTTTATATTTTACTCATTTTGTTTGTTTTGTTGCCAGTTTTGTTCATTTCCTTGATTGTTGTGGTCACTTTTGTTCATCTTCATGCTTGTTTTGTTTACTTTCTTGGTTATTCATTTCATTTCCTTGATTATTTTGCTCACTTTCTTGCTTATTATCTTCTTTTTCTTGTTTATGCGTTTCATTTTCTTGAACATTTTGCCCATTTTGTTGCCTATTTTGTTCTTTTTTAACATGACATTGACTTCTTTGCTCATACAAAAAGTCACAAATGGACCTGCTAACAATTCACCAGAAACAGAAAATGAAGTTCAGTGTTTGACGTTAAATGCTGAAAATTTCCAGGAGCATCCAGTCTGGAAATGTCTCCCTCGATCTTCAAATGAAACCCTTGGTTCTCATCACAGTGGAGGTTTATTTTTCTTAATAACATTAAATAAAATAATTCTCCCAGCCTGTATTTACAAACATATTGTATTCAGAGCAAAGAACAATATGGCTGTGCAATAGTTACACACACACACACCCCACACACACACACCCACACGAGAATTGATTGACTACTCTGTCTCAATACATCTCTCCTTCTGTTACTTAGCAACCTCAGCCTGAGAGGATACGGATGCTGAAGTTGTACTCCTGTGCATTTTCAGTTGATAAAGAGATATGATTAATGAAAATGTCACCATGACTATGCTGTGAAATAGTGGAAGAAATAACAAGGAAACCCGGTCGTTCTCTCAGTCCGACTCTCCTCAATCTTTACACTGTTCACTGGAAACACTGCAGCTGTAGGGCAGTGAGAATCAATGTCAACAAAAGACATGCCTACTTAAATAACACGCAAATCTGACAATAGGGAAAGATGGGTTAATCAATGTGTTTTTATTCTGCATTGTCCAAAAATATGAAAATGAGGTTTCTTTGAATTATTCTCTACTGTTTATTGTGTGTTTGTGTTTTAAAATATCCATCCACACGATCACTGAAATAAGTCATGTTCATTCTGTTGTAATACATCTGTGAAAGTTTGTATGTTTTATATCTGTTGCTAAAGGGCATCCTCTCCAAATCAGCCAGGGAAACAGTATCCACACAATGTAGGTTAAATGTTCAATATTATGAAACTCAGACGATGCTTAATAAATCTATAAAGTTGAGCAGATATCACATAAATGACTTCAGTTTAAATCGCTTGTAATGATGCACTCCAAGCAGTAAAAATCTTTGAAATAGTTGAAAAACATGCCCTATAACTGGGTAAAAAGCTTTAAATCAAAACAAGGGTTGTGGTGTAATATAGAGGTATAAGTTGGAATTTTATATATTATAAGGGGTAGAAAATGGATGGATATATATATGATGTGATGGATTGTTTTTTTAACTTAATTTTAGTGTTTGTGGGCCAAAAATGAGTTTCTTTTCTTGTACATCAAATATTCTATTCTTTTCTTTTGTATTCTATTCTGTCTTTTTCATATTCTCAAAAAATGTCACATATGCAATATGGCCTCAGCCTGGTTTATTATTACAGAGAATGACCACAGAATATAGATCTCATTTAACTCACTATAGAAGTATTATTTATTTCAGTTATTTCCCATTTTCAAGGGACACTGACAACTTTCAATTAAAGCCAAGTGTGTGCTGTTGGTGCGTTTTCCTCCCTCTCCTGCCTCCACGGTGCTGTTTTCGTGTTCATGCCACAGAACGAGCGACGCGCAGTCAATACGTTTAAGTGATCAATCAAGCAATGCATCTGTTCTTGCTTTTATTCGCGCTATTTATTTGTCAAACATGCATTGACTCCGATGCGTCATGTTAGGAGGAGGAAGAGGAGCAGCGACGCGGGCATGGGTTTGACTCCGCAGCGCAGACTCCTCTAATGACGCACACGCTGCACTTCAGCACATTTCCTGCACACATCCTCAAGTTGGGACGATCCATTTGCATCTACTGATACTTCGTCGACGCAATTCAAAGCATATTCACATCCAGTATATTTGTGTTATTGTACAATGTCATTATCGAATTAATCAGAGGAAAAGGAAGCAAATATTGCACCCCCAATTAAACTGTGTTAATTCAGATTACATGCCTGATTTAAATCAAGTTATGGTTTCAATCACTTTTGTTAATTCTCTTAATTACTGTGGTAATTTATGTTGCTTTTTTAGATTTTTTATTTTTTTGCATTTTTTCTCATGTTGTTGATTTAGTGCTTATTTTGTTCAGTATTGTTGTGGATGGTGTACATTGTCGGTCAGAACATGGTTAGTTGAAACAAAATTAATTAAAATAAGATCAATCTTCTTTTTTGCACTCTATTATCTACTATTTTAATTGTAAAATTCATTAAAATGTTATGATGTGTAGATTAATTTGGCATAAAGTAAAAAAAATGAAGTGTTATGACAATTTATTCTGAACTTTTGGTCCCATTGTGTTGATTATTGTGTCCATGTTCTTGTTTATTTCATTTTCTTGATTGCATTGCTCATTTTTTGTTCACGTTGTTAAATATTTTGGCCATTTTATTGATTATTTGTGTGATTTTCTTGATGATTTTGCTCTTGTTCCTTTTGCTTATTTTGTTTATTTTATACGTTTTGGGTCCTTTTTACTATTTTACTCATTTTTTGTTCCTTATTTGTTTACTTTATTGGTTATTTGTTATATTTGGTACCTTATTTTGCTCGGTTTTGTTTATTATGTAGCTTATTTTATCCATTTTCTTGTTTGTTTCAATTTTTTTTATTGTTTTCCTTATTTCCGTTCGTGGATGATAAAACCCAACCTTAGCCATGTTTTAATACTCAGAAAGCCTATTTATTCACGTAACGAAGCAAAAAAAACTAACACACAAGACGAGTGTCGGTTCTGGATGGACAATGGAGGACGTTTTCAGTATTTTTTTTTACTTTGTTAGCTTAAGAATAACAAGGAATCACAAAAACGAGTAAAATATTCTAGAAAAATAACGAAATAGAAGATGATAGGAAAAAGATTCATTGACAGAAAACGAACAAAATCGTTTCAATTTGGAATGAAAATGAACAAATTAATGTATGAATTAGCAAATGCGAAGAAAATAATTTTAAAAATTTACAAAACTGGATCCAGGAATGACCAAACTTCTCACTGTTTATGTAACGCAGGGTTTAAAAGACCAACAATTGACATATTTAAATTTACAGACTATTTATGAACACGTTCATTTAACCCGATGAGTATTTTAGGGGAGGGCAAAATACACGACATATTTATTACCTCCACACACACACACACACACACACACCCACACACACACACACACGACACTTGCCTTTAATTTTATAATTTTACATCACTTAATCGCACTAAATATCCAGAGTGTGTCATGTAGTGTATACTTCCATCCTCTACGTCACCTTCTGTTTTTGACTATTGCAAAACATACATATTGGCCTCTGCATTTTTTCGATTTTAAAAAATAAGAACACATTTCGTTTCCTTTCTCGTTGTCAAAATAACCAGAGTCCAGTGACCAAACATTATTAACCTTGTCAAGAAGCACCGCTCTAATGGCCTTCTATTCAACACACAGACTAATAAAACGAGTTGGACTTTTATTTATTTATTTTTCTCATATGAGGGCATTTTCCGGTGTCACTCATCCATGCGCTACAGGTCAAACTGAAACGATCCCACACAAATGCCTCTGTGTTTGGGAAACAGCGCCCAGTGAGATTGAAGCCATCGATTATCAATATATCGAACGTAGAAATCAATTTCTGAAGTTAACAGAAACAACTTAACCATGACGCTCTGACATATTCTGAAATATAAGATGGATAGACATTTTAGTGTAAATAGAAATTATTTGTAACTCCAAAAATAAAACAGAATTAAAAGATTTAAAGGCAATAGAATAATATTCGATTGTTTTTTATTTTATTTTATAGGCCTGTGTTAGAAGGACAGAAGGCCTGTGGCTCACAAACAACAACATAAACATATTTGACCCAAGAAACGCGTGGGTAATTCCTGGAAATTGTCGAATTATTCTGAAATCAAACGTCATAAGCATTTGATTTTATTTCTTTCTATTAAACTCATTTTTGTTTTTAACTCTTTCATTGAAATAATTTTGGTTGTCTCATATAAAATCAGAAAGTACACACAGCTAATTAGAAAGGGCTGGAAAACATATCAAAAATACTAAACGCTAAAACAAAAACCTGCAGGCCTGGTTTTTAAAGATAATAAATTGATTTTACAAATTGGCGTGGAGAAAAATTATCCTGATGCATTTAACGTGATTTTAGTCAAGTTCTCATCACTGGTAGGATGATAAAAATCATAGCCTTTTAAAGACAGACTGCCAAACTCCTTACATTTCTATAGAGTTGATGGTTTCGCCTCTTTCCTATTTTACACAGACACTCGGGCAGTCACACAAAACAGGCAGGTCCACACATAAATCAGCAAGGCTGAGTCCGGAGCCGATCTGCTCCACATGCTCATTTAAATCTGGAAAAAACGCACTCATCAGACAATACACTACAGAAGTCAAAGTGAGAACACATGTATATTATTATTATTATTATTATTATTACTATTATAATAATTATTAAATTAGTTAAGGTTTTAGTGCAGCTACCGACTTGTCTCAACCACACACTTTTAACTTAATTTTTACTTTACATGGCCTATTTATTCTTTATGTTAAAACGACTCACTGCGTTCTAAACTACGGAATTCAACTTGTTTTTAGATATACCCATAGACTATTTATTGTGTATCCTGGATTTGAAGGCTGCCCAAAGTGAACTTCATCTGATTTGGTGAACTCCACATTCAGACCAAACCAGTGGGTATTGCTCTCATTGGTCTGCACGGTTGGGATCCTAACTTTTTGACCTCCTTCATCCCTCCCAGCCCCCTCACGGGCTCGCGCCACGTCATTAATCTCTGTCAGTCAATACTTCGATCAGGTTTATCACTAAGCGCATAAATGCAAAACCATACAGTCCGTGGGAAAACAAAGTTTATCTATAAAGAACTCCTCTGGTCGGAAACTGATAGCGACTGTATTACACACATTTTCCTCGTCAACCCATCACCTGTCTGTCACCCGTGGGGAGGTACAAGGGAGATAAACACCTGCGCACTTACATCATTTCAGGTGTCATAAAGCTTCATAAAGATTCACCATATGCAGGATTAGATAAAAAAAACTGTTATTCGACGTCGGAGACTGTTTGTCACAGGCCACAGTTTCATCCCATTGAGGAAGACTATTAGAAAACTCTGCTCGTACCCGCCCCATATTTTAAATACACAGAGGCGCGCTCCCTTCTCTCTGACACGCGGCTCAACCAGCTCTTAGTAAAAGCGCTGTTGGACCAGAGATGAGATATAGCCCTGGAGAGCGACCATCCACATGAAGGCATAAAGCGCCACTACGCCGCGGATACGCTCGGTTCTGTACCTGCTTAGAGGAACAGAACTTATAGCACACTGGATTGGTGAAAGAATTTTAATCAATGGATTGGCGTTCAAATGGTTCGGTCATTTTATCGCTCCAGGAGGGCTAAGGGGTAAGAGAGAGAACGCGTCCCTGAGTGAGAGTGAGAGACAGGAGCGAGAGACAGGGGGAGAGGGTGGGGAGGGTGGGACAGGGGAACTTCTATCTTTTCACTATGGAGCTCACCATGGAGAACCTTCATAGCGTCTCCTCGCACACCCAGGCGGGGGACCTCATGAGCTCTCCGCACGCGCGGCCGTCGCCGTCCCCCAGCTCAACTCCTCGGAATCTCCACGCTGCCGGTGCGCGGTCAGCCATGGTTTCTGGCATGGCCTCGCTCCTGGAGGGCTCCAGCGGGGACTACAGGACAGACCCCACCGCACTGTCCGGACACCTCCACCCGTCCATCAGCATGTGCGAAACCGGGATGAGCCTTAGCAACACGTACACCACACTGACCCCCCTGCAGCATCTACCTCCAATATCCACCGTCTCAGATAAGTTTCACCACCCGCACGCACACCACCACGCTGCCGCCCATCAACGACTCTCCACAGGCAATGTCAGCGGGAGCTTCACGCTGATGCGGGACGACCACCGGGGACTCGCTTCCATGGGCAACCTGTACAGCCACTACCCCAAAGAGATGTCCGTGTCCGGCATGGGCCACGGCTCGCTTTCCCCGCTGTCCAGTGGGCTGGGCTCTTTGCACAACTCCCAGCAGCCGCTATCAGCCTACGGACCGAGTGCGCATCTCTCCACCGACGCCAAGATGATCTCCCCGGTGTCGGGGTTTGAATCCCACGCGTCTATGCTGTCCCGGAGTGACCAAGAGCACCTGGCTAGGAGTTTAGGGGGGCATGGCCACGGCATGATCTCCAACCTCAACGGCATGCACCACCACCCACACAGTCACCTCCATTCCCAGTCAAACGGCGCGGTGATGCTCGGTGACCGGGACAGACACGGTCACGCAGGCGGTCAAGGAGTAGCAGGGTCAGGCATCCAGGCAGAAGAAATCAACACAAAGGAAGTGGCTCAGAGAATAACGGCCGAGTTAAAGCGATACTCCATCCCACAGGCCATATTCGCCCAGAGGATCCTGAGTCGGTCGCAGGGCACCCTTTCAGACCTGCTGAGAAACCCCAAACCGTGGAGTAAGCTCAAGTCAGGCCGCGAGACGTTCAGGAGGATGTGGAAGTGGCTGCAGGAGCCCGAGTTTCAGCGCATGTCTGCTCTTCGACTGGCCGGTAAGATACAATACATAGTCACAATCTTAAACTGGTTAATTTGAAGTTGAACAGTCCAGTCATCTTCCACCGACATGAATCCCAGCAGTCTAAATTATAATCAAACACCTTAAACTAGCGATGCCCTTAAATATTCAGCACCATGGACAGCACACGTGTAAAACAAAACGCACAGAGGCACAGCGGCTTCATTACTCAAATTAACAAGATTTATGTCCTAAAATACACACTATACTGTTCAATAGAGACTTCAAACATGCTTAATTTAGAGCTTTAAACCAAGATCGTAATGGCTGCTTTGGGCGTGTACATTTCCATTTATGCGGGCTGTTTTACACTGAATTTGCAGGTCTATATTTTTGATCGGCACATAGCAAATAGTCATTGATTCACTATAAACCTTGAAACAGTTTCCCTCCCCTGACGCTTTTCTCTCGGTGTCCAACTATAAACACATGGTGGTGGGGCTACTGGGCCAACTAGTTGCGCGGAAGAAGCGGGGTGACCCCAGGCTGCCTGATCAATACGCCAGTTCCCACTCTCCCTTTTAAATGTGGCACACGGATCAATACTCGTATCGGAGCTGAAAGACGCAATAACCGCACGGTCTCTCCGGCTTTTCATTTAGTACTCTGTAGTAAAAGCTCTAAATTTAGAACATGGACAGGTATGAACGCACAAAGTCACCAGTGGGGTGAGGTTTGTACGAATCTCTTCTCCAACCTCTTGTGGAGCCCAAACATGAGAACAAAACACGACCTGGAAGAGCTTCATAATTACAACAGTGAAAGACTTAAATAACCTCAAAACATGGGGTCTACATCTAGTCCAGTCAACACAATGTGATCCTCAAAGCAGCTGAGAACTGTTCTGATGAAATATTGATTGCTAGTGGAACTGGATTGTTATCAGAGGCCACTATGAACAAGGAAAAGATAGAGTTTGTAATAATGGGAACTGAGGATCATAATTAAAGGCACATCTGAAATTGGGCAATGTGTATGTGACATGGAAATAGCCCAGATAGATAGATAGATACTGTACATAGATAGATAGATAGATACTGTAGATAGATAGATAGATACTGTAGATAGATAGATAGATAGATAGATAGATAGATAGATAGATAGATAGATAGATAGATAGATAGATAGATAGATAGATGGATAGATAGATGAGGATTAGTAGCTGATGCTGTGAGTGTCATTAATAGTGTAGCTCTGTCCTTTCAGTGTTTGCCTGGCTTTGCACATAGGAGATCAATAAGACCGTTTCCCCTTCCCAACCCCCCTTCTCTCCCACTCTCTAGTGCTCTCCTCCTCTATTTTTCTTTATTTCTCTCTCCCTCTCTGCAGCATATGACTATAATATCACTGATCTTTCATTGGTTATCCTGGCAACGAGAAGCCAGGTTGTTTGGCTTTCAGGAGGTAAAGAAGAGAACAAGACAAAAATTGACTGAAAGATGAAAAGGCTGTTTTCAGAAAGTCAAACAATGCACACAGCCATTTTCATTTGCCCCGGCTCTCACACCAGACCCATCTTTTAATGCCCATCAAACCTGCTTGTCCTATGAAAGATTAATATCAGCCCATATTTTCTGAAGAATCCAAATAGACAGGAATTGGGATGTACAAAACTTCAGTCTGCCCAGCTTAAGTGCAAAAGTGAGAAAAGCAGAACTGACATGTGGAAAAAGAACTGGAAGATGCCATTGATTGAGTGAGGGCAGGCAGGTTTCGGCATTGTGTGAACAGCCAGATAGAGGCAGGGTAGTGAAAGGATCAATACCTACCTTAATAATTGATAAGTATAAGGGAGACAGAGGGGAGAAGGAAGAAAGAGGGAAACAGAAAGTGGTGGTGTTAGTGCTTGTCAGAGCATCTTCTAGGTAAGCAAAGTCCAATCTGTGGTTAACAGCTGAGGACCACACACCAGTCTCACTGCCTAAACACATGGCACAGGATGTGTTAGTGGTTTTGAAGAATGCTGTTTACACCCTAAACATCCCCAGAAATACCAATAACACAGATCTGACAAGTAGACCCATAAGGAAGGTGCAGGGTTTCCTCCAGCGATGAAAACTTACATCAGAACACATTTATGAGGCTGGAAAAGCAGCCTCTAACGTGTATAATTTGTAACCCAAGGACAGTGATATTTATAATGGAATGTAGGTAGAATGGTTGATATTTTCACACAAAACATCACAAGATCAGAGAGTATGAGCCACTTACAGTACACAAAGCACATCAGATCATCCCGTTGCCTATCGAGTTGTAGTAATGAGTGCTTTCTGCTCATGTCAGCGAATCCTCAAAGCAATCCAAGGTTGTGATGTCATTTGATTTTAAAGGCTGCTATGCTTTATGGGGTTTGTAATGCATCTTTATAGAGGCATGCAAGCACATTTCACCAAGTGTGTGTGCACACATGCTTGTGTGTTTGTGTGAGTGCTTCCACATGCACATGTGTGTGACTGTGTTATAGAGTGTGTCTGCACTATACATTGTTCAGGCTTATCTGACTCACTCTGAATCGGTATTGATTTCCTCTCTTCTGCTCTCTTTGGCTCTCTCATTCTCTCTCTCTCTTCTTCCTCGCTGCCTTCCTTCCTCCCCCTTCTTTCACTTCTGGCTTTGTACCAGCATCAGCAAAGCAGATCCTTTGCCTTCCACACTTATTTCATTTCTGCTCTCTGGTATTGTCTCTCACTGAAACAGAACTAACTTGGCAAAGCCACTACTGCTGGCACAGGATTGTGGAATATTTTGACACTCACTATGAATGACAGTATGTGTCATGTCCAAGAGGAACCCATAGATTTGCAATATAGTATAGCATGTGTGAGCAGCCTTATGCAACTTAATATAATTTGTCAAACAACCCTGCAAACACACTTCAAAAATGTCATTAATAACACACAGCTGACAAAACTGGCACATTTCCTACTGTAGAGAACACATTTCCCAATGCCTCTTGATTGTAATTAACACAATGTAAACACCACAGTAACAACATAGATAACTTAATGCATCTTTAAATTTAGTCTATCTAGAACACCATACTTAACATTTGAATTGGGCCTTTATTGCTTTGCTGGGGTCCTGACAGTTTGGAAAAGGCCTCCTGGTGCTGAAGGACAGCTCCTCCTCATCCAACAGCAGCAAAACAATCTCCACCATCCACTAAACACATATTTATCTCATTAGTCAAGTTTAATTGATCATTTGTGTTCGTTTCATTACATTAGAAGCTGTCTTACGGATTGTTTTTGTGTGTAATTGCTTAAAAACAAATTTAATGATATTTTGTGCTGAAAATAATATTTTGTGAACTTCCATAATTTAGAGTTAGATACAGCACCGCATGCAAAGATGTTTTGTCTTTTGGTAAATTAAATATAAAATACACGTTATGGCTTACAGAAAAATACACAAACTTGTTTAAGTTTTCCTCTTCCTTAAATGCGGGGGTGCTAAAGGCCGTTGGCGTTAGTTCGTCTTCTAATTAACTTTTGGAAACACGGATTAAATAACAAATAAATAAACTTCTGTGGCACTGTAACTTAAAAACCATCAAATATGGCTACTGCGATAATCATTTACCTCCCATAATAATACTAAGTGTGTCGAGTAAATTCACGTCTCTCTCATCACGAGAAACGCACATAACCCCCCCCCCCCCACACACACACACACACAACAAAGAAGCCTGTGCTCTCTGACGTTAGATTTATCATTTATTTTGTTTACTTTAACACATAAATCACATTTGCTTGTAAGCATAAAAAGACTATTTTAAACTAAGACAAGCCGAGCTGCGTTTATAGACTAAAAGCCAGTGTGTGATGGGCTGTAAAGCTGCCGATCACTGGTCTGAAGTGGACAAGACAAGCTTAACATCGACAATTAAACGAAAGGTTTCAAATAATCCAATCCTAATCAATTGTGAACATTTAAAAGTGCAGGTTTGTTTGTTACGCTGTTGGTCGGTGCGGGTGGGGTTGATTTAGGCGCTTTACTTCCCAGCAATGAATAGGCCTATACTATGATCAATATAATCAATAAGCGTACATCTGAGAGGTGTGACAGAGAGTGATTGACGCAAACTGTTTCTCGCCTGCAGTAGTCCGTCCAGGGCGGGAGAGGGCCCGTCTCACCGCACACAAAGCCCGATCTCAGCCGTCCGTCCAGGCGTCGACTAGCAGCAGCACGGTGCGGTTAGTTCACCGTCTGCCCCTCATACCCCATCACACACACACACACACACACACACACACACACACACACACACACACACACACACACACACTGCAATGTAATGTTAAAGCCTGAATCTCAACTGGTGTCGTTTTGTGACCCGCATTCTCCACAAGTCATCAAGCTTTTGTCAAATTCAACCCTGGAAAATATGTTTTATTTTCAGTATTAAATATATATTTTGAGAAAAGGAAAAATCCTCTGCAATTTTTGTCATCGTTGAATTCAATTCAGGACTCAAAACTATATATATAAAAACAACACCAACAACGTAATTCCAATTAATAAAGTGAACAAAACACTTCAGAAACGAACAAAAAATGAAGAAACTAATCAAGAAAATATATCAAATTAATCCACAGAATGAAAAGAAATTATTTTAAAATAAACAAAACAATGAACAAAACGAACAAAAATGACAAAAAATAGTTAAAATGAACAAAATAAACCCCTATAAGAAAGGCAAAGTTCACAAAATGGACAAAAACTATAAAGTGTAAAAAAATAATTATGAAGTTCAACCAAATCATCAGATGGACAAAAAAGGAAAAAAGCAAAAAAAATGACAAAATATATTACAAAAAACAGAATAATACACAAAATGACTAAAAATGATCAAATATGATTAAAAAAATCTACAAAATAATGAAGAAAATGACTAAAATAAAATACAAAATGTAGAGAAAAAGCCCAAAATATAAAGAAAATGAGCAAAATAATCCATAAAATGAACAGAAGTGATAAAAAATGAACAAACTTGGTGAGAAAATGACCAAAATATTAAGAAATACACAGAAATGGGAAAAGTAATGAAGAAAATGAACAAAATAACAAAATACTCCACAAATGACAAAAGATGATCAGACATATGAACAAAATTGAACAAAAATTAATTTAAATGAACAAATCAATGTAACTATATGCCCAATATCAGTGTTACCATGGCAACAGATACAGAATAGAACAGCAGTACAATTTCATTTCTCAGAACAGGTCTGTGACCCACTTTTGGGCCCAGACCCACCTGTTGAGACCCACTGTTCTAAATTCCTAAGTATCATTAAGTATCGGATGAAGCAGCAAAAAGAAACACACATCTTAATATTTCCCTGTATCTACAAAGTGACTGATTGATTTTTATTGCCTTTTGTCTGCCTTTTTTTGGATTAGAGTCATGTACCTGTCTGCTATTTGTCAACCAATCAGAGAATATAGATAAAAACAATGGGCTTTAGAGTGTGACTCACTTACACACATTGATGTTCATGTCTGTGTGATCTCACTGTGGATGTGGAGCTGTCATCTGAGAATCTCATGTTTCCTCCTGCACGTTCCACATTTCAAAACACATGAGGCTGAGCATCTTTGGACAAATCCTGTTTATTAATGTCTGCAGTCAGAGTTCATCAAACTGCTCTGTTGTTTTTATTAATGACTGGCTTTTAGTGATAAGGGAGGAATTGTAAAGGCATTATCACCACTGAACATTTGTTGTCCAGTTCTGTGAGTGTTTTGCTTTTTCATTTGAACACTGGATGCATTTTTAGTCAACCACCGCGGGATCTTTCTGTAAAATTTGAGCAATGAATACTTAATTTTCTGTGCTTTGGTGATTTGCTAACACATTGATTTGTGCCTTTTCTGCATAGATTTATGAAGGGAACAAAAATTAGTAAAATAGTCAAGAAAATGAAAATAAAACAAAAAAGTAAAATAAGAAAAACAAAACAAAATGGGGTGAAAACAGATTTTAAAATGGATTTTTAATGTAAATGAGTCCATATGTCATAATATTTGTATGTATTTAACTCTTTCATAAGATGTATGAAAATGTAGCTTATTGTATTTACTGTGGCTTAATGCTGTGAAAAACAGCGCACACTGATGTTCACAGCATCCCCGAAATGAGCAAAAGAAACAACAAGATGAGAAAAAAAATCAATAAAATAAGTGAGAAAATGAACAAACTGAACAAAAAAGGAATGAAATGATCCCAAAAATGAGCAAAAATTTGCAGAATAAGTAACAACAACAACAACAACCATAAAAAAGTATTCTAGAAAATGAACAAAAACAGTAAGAGTGGAACAAAATCAGTAACAAAATCATCCTCAAAAATGAACAAAATTGAACAAAAATAAACAGCACAATGAACAGAATGTATCAACATAATTAAGAAAATGAACATAACTGAACAAAACAGGAATAATATAATCCCAAAATGAGAAAAAATTAGAAGAAAAAGGAGGAAAATAAACAAAAAACCAAATTAATCAATAAAATGAACAAGATTGAATAAAATAGGAAAAATGGCAGATCAATGAGCAAAATAAACAATAAATTAGCAAAATAATAAAAAGTGAATATAACTGAATAAAATTGGAACAAAATAATCCACAAAACAGGAAGAAATGTGCAAAATCAGCAACAGAATAATCAAAAATTAATGAAGTAATCATGTAAATTAGCATAGCTGCTTAAAATACGAACAAAATAATCTCCAAGATCAGGAATGGAAAGAGTAATAATTAGCAAATAATCAAGAAACTGAACCAAATAAAAATAAACATAAAGAGAACTATCAAGAAAATGATCAGAACTAGCAAAAAGTAACCAAATTGGAAGAAGAATTAGCAAAAATGTACATAATCAAGAAAATTAACCAAGCTGGGCAAAAAACAAAATAATCTCTCAAATGAGCAAAAAAAAGAGCAAATAAGCAATAAAATTAAAAAAAAATCACATTCATAAAAAAATGAATCATACTGAGCAAAAAAAAGATTACAAATATTCACTAAAATGAACAAAATAATCAACAAAATGTGCAAAAATAGATAAAGTAATCAACAAAATGAATGTAACTAAACAAAATAGGAACAAAATAGGCTTTAGATTGGCAAAATAAGCAACAAAATGAGCAATAATGAGCATTCTTAATTAGTTATTGAATGACAAATGCACACTACGAATAGCGAGGAGCCCGAACTCCCTCTGCCTGAAATCTACATTCATGCACCTATGACATAACACATCATCCTCCATCCACCTCCTGCTCTCCTCATCCTCACATATATGCACTTAGAGACAGTGAAAGTAGAAACAACAGCCACTTAAGCGATAAAGGGGAGCTGCTCTTAAAGGAGGCATGAGTGCAACTTAACATGCTGCACAGCCAGCGAGTTAATCTTTGAATCAGTGAGAGGTTGAGATTAAGCCAAGTGCCAGTTGCCTGATACCTTTAGCATTGTTGACACTAGGTCATATGAAAGAGGCGACGGGGGCAAGTGCCACTCGAGACTGCTCAGCGTTACTGCCTGTCTCCCCAGAAAAGCCCATTTGGTAATGAGGCAACTAAAGATAGCCCACAATGGTTTGGTTGGTGTCTCCAGAGAGGGTCGTTTAATGAGCAGCTCCCGTTTTTCCATCCCTGTGGTCCTATTCATTTCTATGGCGGGAAATGTTCAGAGGTCCGCAGGAGCCTCGTTTGAAATGGACCTATTGATTATCTGAAATATGTATTGGCCCTGTGCTAACTCCTTAGCTTCACTCGGTTAGGAAGGCAGCTGTCTTTAGTCACACTCAAGGGCATAGGCTTCACTGAGCATCAAACGCTTCATTCTCTACTTTTTGGTGGATTGGTCAGAAATTTGTGACTTTTATGCGGGTTTGAAGAAAAGAAATGAAAGAAATAATCAAGAAAACAAACAAACATGAGGAAAATGAACAACAAAATGACCAAAAAACGGGACCAAAATTGGAAAAGTTAAGTAGAAAATGACAATGTTTACTTTGGTAACAGTAAATGAATTGAAACGATTCTAAAAATGTACTATTCTTTAAGTGTAAAAGATAACAAAAAGTATATTAAGGAAAGCTGGTGCTTAAAACATTCAATCAAAATGAACCAGTGTGAACACAATAATCTACAAAACAAACAAAAATTAACAAAATAATTTAAAAATTAACCAAATAATCAAGAAAATGAACACAATGAGGAAAATATGCAATTAAACAAGCTGAAATCGGTTAAAACTTCCAAATATTGATTTGAGAAAATGACACATTAGCATTTTATTGTAAGTGAATCCATGTCATAACTTTTTTTTAATCTATTTTACTCTTCAAATGAAAAATATACGCAGATAACATGTATAAGAAGGACTACTGTGTACAACATTAAATCAAAGAAAATAATCTACACATTGAAAAAATATTACCAAAATATTCAAGAAAATAGCACCAATCTTTGATGATTATCATTATAAACAGAAAAAAGTATTATAAACTGACGTTATAGCTACATTTTTTTACTGTAAGTCCTTATAACATGTTAATGTTGTAACGTTTTATTGTATTTTACTCTTTAAATGTAAAAGACAAAAGGTAGGAGAATGAAAATTGAGCTTATTTTGTTCATATTGATATTGTATTGTGTACAGCATCATATGCAAAATGTAAAAAATAACAACTAAATGTATAAAATGTACAAAATAATCTGCAGAGCTACCAAATAACAAAAAGGTAACCTACAAAAAGGAACAAAATCATCAAAAATAAACAAATTAATGGAGGAATCAAACAAATCTGAACAATAAATTGACAGAATAGTCAAAGAAATGAGGGAAGTAATTGAGAAAATGAACAAAAATTAGCAAAAATGGGACTAAACCCAGATACATTTATTAAAAACTGACCAGTTCATTAAAAACAGTACAAAATAATCCATGAATGAACAAAAAAAAAGATCATCTAAAAATGGGCAAAATAGTCACAAAAATGAACAACCTAATGAGGAAAAATAAGAATATAGAAGAATTCATAGAAAATGTCAAAATTTATTATAAACAAAACAAAATCAACTGTGAAGGAATCAAAAAATAACAAAACACTCCATAAAGATAATGTGCAAAATAAACAAAATAATAAAGAAACTGAACAAAATATTTTAAAAACACAAACAAAATTAGCAAACATGGCACCAAATGTAGGGCGACACGGTGGTGCAGTGGGTAGCACTCGTGCCTCACAGCCACGGTCATGGGTTCGATCCCAACACCGGGTGGTGGGGCCTTTCTGTGTGGAGTTTGCATGTTCTCCCCGTGTCTGCGTGGGTTC
>JAQQAE010003839.1:0-19599 GCA_029823295.1 Pseudamia nigra | reverse complement strand
AGATGTTAACAAACCTTCCACTAGAAAGAATAACATACATACTGAAATCAGAGGAAAATGTGTTTGAGAATATATGGGGACCTTTCATTGATTATGTAAAAAATTAAACATAAATTCTGAAGAAGAAGGTGAATGATGTGTGGACCTTGCAAATTCCAAATTCTTGTCTAATAGATAAACAGAGGAGCATTGTTGTTGATTTGTCTTTGTTTAGGGTTGTTGGTGTTTTTAGTACCTCTTTTTTTGTGTTGTAGTTAGTGTTTTGTTTTTTTTTTAATTACGTTAGTGTGAGTGTTTGTGCCTTGTTTGTAAAAAAAAAAAAAGGTTCAATAAAAATTATTGTGGAGAAGAAGGTGCTGAGAAAGGCTCAAATAAGAAAAAATAACAACGTGATCAAGGAACTGAACCAAATTAGATGCAAAAAGAAACCAAAATAAATCAGTCAAGACAAGTCTTTAAAAATGAACAAAACCAAATGCATTTTCAAGTAGTAACTAAAGCATAATTTTGGTTGTGTTTCACTAAACTGACATGCCCTGATGCACATAATTTAAGCACTTTCAGCCACTACTTGCTCAAGATAAGTGGCATTATTTTAAAGATTGCTTGGAAGTGCCACAAAGCTTAAAATGTCATATCCCCAGTTTTTAGTGACTTATGCATGAAAGGGTTAACTTCATTTTTCCAGGATAAAGCTGTGAAAGTAGAGAAAATTATTACAAGTCTGCAGAGAGGCCATCACGTTTGCAACATTCTGCTTGTTGTCTTCCATCCATCCATTTTCTACCCCTTAATCCTCGTGAGGGTCGTGGGGGGGGGGGGGGTGCTGGAGCTGATACATAGAGACAGACAACCATTCACACTCACATTCATGCCTGTGGACAATTTAGAGTATATTTTCACAGTCAAACCCAACGGTTTTACAACAAACTGCTACTTTTTTGACTAATCAAGGTCATCTTTTAAATTGACAAAGATCATACTTGTAAATGGAGGCATAATTTTATTGGGATCAGGGAATTGCCTCCTGCTCACCACTGACTAATGTAGTTTGTTTTCATGGGTCAAAACCAGAAGGGTGGAGGGAATTAGGCTTTCTATTGTAAATCCAGTTCACAATGGTCTGGCTTCCAATATTTATTACATCACTAAGGATATTGATATGATGCTACAGCTACACTGATGGGGTTAAAGAGTGTTTTTGATTTAGAGCTGGGTGTTGACTGTTCACCCCTTAGGATATGTGAACGTAAATCTGCAGCACAGAGCAAATAGAATAAAAGAGATCTCATTTGTGGATTCACCTCTGTGTATACAGTAGGTGAGTGAAAAAAGTCCTTCATGTCAAAGTTGTTTCTCCTGAGCTTAACCACTGTAGAATAAGGCTCCTCGTTAGGCAAGAAGCAAGAAATAACTTGTGTTTTTATCATTTCACAGTCCATGCAGCAACTGCCAAAACAAATATGCGTAAAATGTAAATTTTTGTTACAGGTTTTACAGGCAAATGTGTACAGGTGACTCATCATGGTGACTCCATTAAAACGGGTGTGAACCATTTACTTTCAGACTTTAAACACTGAAAATATGCTGTGATTCAATTCAATTTTATTTGTATAGTGCCAATCATAAGCACTGATTATCTCTAGGCACTTCACAATTCGAGGCAGAGACCACAAGACTATACAAAGAGTAAACCCAACAGAACCACCTCGAGCAAGCCAACACTGTAATATAAATGTTATATAAATATTATTAAACCTCACAGTTCCAGAGTGTTGTAAAAATGTGTGTAGGTGTGTCCGATGATTTGGCAGGAAGATGACTTGTTGAAACATACAAAATTTAGAAGTGCTACATAAGAGTGAAAGCCTGAAGGACGTGTACTTGTCTTGTGCAAACACTGTGGTATGGACTGTGCACTAATGATTTCCAATCTCCTCACTGGTCTGTTAGTATTGACCCTCAAAGTGGAAAACAAGACCCCTCATACAGAATATTGATGTACGTGAAGCAGGGTGATTTGTGCTGCACATGCTTTCTCATTGATTGTTTATTACAGCTGCATAGTATTTAAAAAACGGCTTCATCCATCATTCCAACAGTAATGAGTTTTTACATACAGACTCAATTCATGATCTTGGCATCTGAAATGGGATGTCGGTGAGAAAGACAAAGCTTGAGCAGCAATCGTAGCTTATTATGTGACTCTACTGCCGGACTGGAGAGGAAAAGATGTTGATACTAAATGAAGGGAGGTTGAAAGAGGCAGGGATGTAGATGGAAGCGGTTGGTCAGGATTCGGTGCAACCAGAAACCTGAAGCTGCCGTCAGCCCTCCCTCACCCTGCAGGGCAAATGCAGAATCAATGATAGTGCTTTATCACATGGTGGCAAAGACTAATGTGCTTGCGTTAAAATGCAGACAGGAATCCTGGTGTGAGCTACGCATGTACACTAATGAGCTGTGCTGCTGTATGTTGTTGTGGTGATTACCATCTCTTCTGGACATTGATCTCAGCAGGGTAAAAACAGGAAGGGAAGAAGAAGGCGACTGACAACAGCAGCAGCAGCAGAACAGCATGGTGCTCTACCCTGGCATCACACCAGGAAGTTCAAGGTCCTTTCAGTGATGTTTTCTGAAGCTATGGAGCCTCCTGTGGGCCTTCATTTGAATGACCTCCAAATAATTATTTATTTCGTTTTTTTTATGTTGGATGAATGTAAATCCCAGCATAGAAATGAGAATTATTCACAGCTGTTTTTGCTCTGGAAGTTTGGCTCGTGCCTCTAAGCTGGAAGCCAAAGATGGGTTATGTCCTGACAGCTAATGATAACAAAGCTGAGTACCCCTTGCCCCCTCAGGACCCACTCTATTCCAGATGTGTTTTGACTGTGCTCATGAAAATTTAGCAATTACAGTACATCTGATCTGTTGACTTGATGCCTACAGACATGTATCCATAGAGGATCCAGTAAAGTGCATATGTTGCCTGTGCTGATCAATAACCAAACAAATATGTCAAACGGCTTCACCAAGCTCTCAATGTTCTGAATACTTGTGGTTTGCGTTGCCATTCCTTAAATAGACAGGCAAGACTCCGAGAGATTAAAATGTTCCAAAATAGTATCTGATGCAATTATTCAGCAGCTTTCAGGAAAAGATGGGAAAAGATAAAAATGTAATCATCTCTTTGGGGATGTGGTAGTTAGAGCAACAATGAGCACTGGTCCAATATTCCACATCAGTGAAATAAAAGCATGAACAAAGAGAGAAAATATAGGTTCACAAGAACAAAGCAGTGCTATGCATTCTCTACAGTTTATATTTATAATAATATACAGTATAATAGGACAAGCAGAAAAAAGAAACAAACTTCCTTGCATGGGAAATTTATGAGCAGGAATGTTTTGTTTCTCTGCATTATTTTCTGGATGTCTTAGAATTTAGGCTGCCAACCAAGACATCCAATGAAACTGGATTTTTTTCAATGCATATTGTGTACATTGACACTAACATAGATAGTCGGAAGGCAGAGCTGCTGAATCAAATGAGCTTTGCATGTTTTGCAGTAGAGACACAACAGGCCTGTTGTACACAGTCTGTCATTTGCAATCTGGTCGATCTGCAATGAATAGCCTGTTCCACAGGGCTGCCTCTAGAGAATGGAAGCTCATACAGCTCTGAAGCCTAAAACAACGGAGAGGAATCTCTCATATTGTATCTGTGGGTATAAATTTACATTTCTAATTTCTCTGGCGTTTAGCAGGCAGCCCCACAGGCCAGTACAGATGTCTCTGGCAATGACCTAACTCTCCATTAATATGTATGCTGACAACCAACCAAAAAGAATAATAAAATTGCTCCTCTCCAGTTACAGTTTCTTTCTGCTCCCAGAGCACCAACGAAAGTGAAAAGCTGTCGAAGTACACATCACGAATTCCCCTCTCCTCTCATCTCCTTGCTTCTTCTACCCTATCCATCTGACCAGGTGGGGTGGTCAGCTCTTATTAAGAGACATTTAAAGAGGATCCTTTACCCCCCTCTCCTTTAATGTAATTGTTTAAGTATCAGAGCTCACATCATACCATGTCAGGGAGGCGACCTTCTTTGTTGGAAAAGAGGAAACAGTGATGTGATTGTTCAGTGTTTCTCTTTTTTCTTCGGTCACATCTTAGACAAGTTAACCTCTTTAATTAAGAGTACTTAGCTGTGTGGGCCCGGATGGGGCAGGAAGCGATTGTTGAGACCCTGCCAAGCTGGATCGGGTTTCTCGGCGGCCACTGCTTCCAGCCAAGGCTGAATGGGAGGCTGGCTTGTCAGCAGATGCTGTGCTCAGGGATCAGTGTCTCTCTGTTGGGTTACAAGAGCCCTTTTCCTCAACAAGAGAGAGAAAAAAGACAGAGGACGAGTAAAGGGTGTAGTGGTGAAACAAGCATGAAGGGAAACTAGTATTGTGAGATATGGGCTCTGATGTTAGAAACTCAATACTTGGCATAGTCTGTCAGTTTGTTTCTGGCCCAGTGAGCATGTCAGCACAGCATTGTCCTCTGTCGGGATATCATCAGTAGTGCTGTATATCAAAATCTTCTTAAGAGTAAGACATAAGCCAGTCACTTAGCATCAGAGGGGGAATTTGACCTAAAAGCCTCAGTATTGTAGAGCAATGGAAAAACACAGTTTTAATACTGCTTACATGTGCTTTGGTGAGAAATCAAAGAAAACACAGCCCGTACAGAGAAATTAGATGGTTTTTTTTAAAACTCTCCATCACGCTGTGCCTAATAAGTGTTGAGCGGACCATACTTACACGGCTGTCAAAAATAAAGATGAATAGTTAGCATCCATAAACGATGCGTTGAGTTGTTTTGGATGTTTCATCTCACATAAGTCCCATATAATGAATTACAGTTCTAAGTCTTCAGTTCCGGCAATAATAAGATCCAGCCTGCTGTGTTTGCATGGTAATTTCATCCAACGTCTAACCCTAAATGAATACATACGTCATGTGGTTTACATGCTGTATCTGTATTAGTTTCTCCAGAGACGCCTCTAATTTCAGTTTTTGATATCCTAAGTATGCTTTATGCTTGTGGTGGGATGGAATGCTCTAAGGGGACAACCCCATAATCTCTACGTTTATTGGTCTTTTTGCCAGACACAGGAGAGACGACTGCTCTCTGAAACTTTCCAGCGCATAAAAAGAAATAGTATAATGCCATCAGAGAAAAAATACAAATTGTTCTGTCACAGTATGTGCTTAATTTATAATGCAATGAATACAGTTTAGATCTGTCGGAGAGTTCAGTGTATAATTTACACTTTACTGTTTGTACATGTATTCTTCTTATTCATTTGTATTTTATTTATTAATTTTGTTTTATTCTACAGTCAACATTGTTGTAGTATAACTTGCAAAAAAATCAAATAACATTATATTAATATTTGCTGAGGTGTTAACAAATGTGATCACCATAATTTTGTAACTTTTTACAAATTTATGAAACATTTCTCTCAACACTGTTTGCTTTGATTTTTATTATCCTAAGGCAGCCACATTGTAGTCTTTAGGATAAACAATGTATGTACATCTGACAGAATATACAGTGGAACTGCAACAATATTATTTTAACAATTGAATATTAATCCTAATCTTTGGTAAATTCTTAATAGGTTAGACTAGTTTTAATTGTAAAAACAAGTACTATTTCTCAGTAAAATGTCCACTTTCCCAGACTGCACCTTGTTATAATGTCTTGTAGTCTCTTTCAGACTCTGTCAGAAGAAGGTAAACGTCTTTGGTTTGAGAACCAAATAAGACATCTGAAGAGCGTTTTCATTTTCATCATTTCAATCAATTACATGATTAATTAAAGAAAAACAGATTAATTAGCAGTGGAAATAAGCACTGGTTGCAGCTCCAATATACTATACAGTATATAAACCAATGTAATATCAGTTTACTATTATTTAAATTTTATGTTCAGAGTGCAGCATTTGAAAAAAACACCTACCAGGCTCATATTTCCTCCCTTCCCTTCTGGCAAAGCGTGTACCTGGAGGACAGCTTCACTGCACATAGACTGGGGTGCTGTCCATTATCTTTAAAATGGTGACTTCTTCTTTACCTTTGCACTCTGTGAATTGAATCTGGCTACCCTCTTAATGTATCAGTATACTCAAACACACCCATATAGTGTTACGCTGTCATGAACTAACATATACACACCAGGGTCTTCAGAAGTTCAAAGTTCTTGGGTGTCCTCTGGGACAAGCCAGAGTGAAAGGATAGACCTATTTTGGTCCAAATTACTTGAAATGGCTTTAAAATTACACCCTACTATGTGTACGGATGTCTCGTGCTGAAATGCCTGTGTGGTAATTACGTCCATTAAAACGAGGAGTGTATCTGTAGAAATATCTACGGTAGAGCTGTTTCTTTATCTTTTAAAGGAAAAAGTGTGTTAAGGATACTGTTTCAAAATTGCACCTGCAGATGTCACCTAAGTGTTTCCTGGGCAACATTTTTCAGTGATGTGCAGGAGATTACAAATGAAATGGATGACTGTGTCTAATTGGCTATTCTCTTTGATCTGGGATCAATCTCTACCATATGAGCTGTGGTTTTTGTTGAAGGGAAAATTGAGAGGGATGGCAACCTCATTTCCCAAGTTTACCACAAGGTTCAAGCGTCCATAGCCTGTGGTCAGTGCCTCCTTGGGTGCTTTCGTTATGTCTGTCTGCTCGTTCTCCTTCGCTCTTCTTCTCATGTTTTGCAGTATTCTCTGAGGAATGGCGTGACCCCCAGGGCCACTGAAATATTCACCTTTAAGACCTTCGAAGCTAAAGGTGGTGGTCTTGCCTACATCTTGCAGATTAACAACTAACCACATCCAACATGACACACATGTCCACACTCCCTCATTGAGCTCAATCCCTGCTTTCATACCTGCTTTGTATTAACTCACAATGTGACCTAAAGGTAATGAACAAAGATAAAATATAAGATGGTTTTTAAAGCTTCCTGCATTTACAACAGAGCGGCCATTGTTACGGAATCAGGTTACTCTGCCCAACATACGCAGAGATTTTTTTGCATCTTGAGATGTTTAGTGGCAATGTCAACAGCAGCAGCAGCAGCTCAATTGAAATGGAAAAGTATTCTAAAATCAGAAAGGGGGCTCGAGTGAGCTGCCTGTGAAAGCACTCAGGCTCATCTGGAGCTGTGGGCTGCAAAGCAGAGGAATTTAAACCCCACCTGTAACTCATTATACCTAGGCCCAGCACTATGCACCATCCACATTTTGATCTTTCTCCATTTCATCTGAAATAAGTTCCATGAAAAAGAGCAGCAGATTCAGGGCGTTAGTTTGTTAGACTCAGCGGCCGACACAGCTGCCTACACTGACTTCCTTTTCCCCCTATTAGCTAGGCCCTGACTGTGGAAGATTAGAGACAGATTGCAGCCAGATCCCAGCCTACATGCACTGAGAAAATGACAAGGAACATTCATGATCACTTGTCTGCATATTTTATAAAGATTTAGTGTTTTTTTTTTTACTGTGAAAGCAACAGATTAAGACCATGAAACAGCAGTAGTTTTCTTGTTTCTTTTCCAGTAACACCTTGCTTCAAGTTTACAATTCATATGCTTGAGTACGGTAATGCTGAACTAATGTATGACTCGTGATGATTTAATGCATGGGTTTTCAACTGATTTTGATCCAGGGACCAACATTCGGACTAGGAAGCAACCTGGAGACCACTGTTCAGTATGAGAGCAGGTGTTAAGATTAGGTTTTTTCCTGCTTGAGATTTCAGGTCGTGGTGAATTGCAAATAGTCTGTCTATTCTTGGTTGTGTAGCAGTGGATGGGGACAGTCTCATATTTTTCTCTGGCTCCAGCCTTGTCCTGTACTTATTTTTCAGGTATGCCACTCTCACAGGGCTACGTAGTTGCAAAAAGTATGTTACTGCTGCAAGCTTTGACAAACTTCAACTGCAAGCTGTTCGACTGCCACCTCTGATGCCGGCTTTTTCCTTACTATGAACCAGTCCATGATGGTGCTGGAAAGACGTTGAAACTACAAGGCTAAGGATCACTTGCAATACCTTCACGGACCACCAGTGGGCCACATGCCACGGATTGAAACCCCTGATTCAATGTGTGAATTAATGCTTGAACAAATGGTGTTTATTCCTTTTTGCATTGTTCAGAGAGATAGATGCATTTGGCTGCACCAAATGTATTGGTGCAGCCAATACATTGAATGTCATGGTTGAAACAAATGCTTCATATTTCTGCTGAGAGACTGTGTAATAATACACAGACTGTAGATTTTACTTGGTGCAGTGCATGATGAATGTACCTTTCAGTGAAATGTAACCATATAGGAGGTTTAATTAGGCACACTATAAAATCTGCCCTTATATCACATGTGCAAGACATTTGTACTCTTCAGTAAGATAAGCGGTTAACAGGCAAACTTAAAGATCAAGTATCCTCTTTAATTATGATGTTCTATTTTTCCAACATACCTACTAAATCTCTGTGGAATCGCACCATTTTACAAATGTATGGAGACCCACAGTAGAGGTTTCAGATTTGGCTTTCCATGTCTAAGAGCTATAATGCTTCAAACTTGGCACTGCTGCTGTCTGGGCTGCATTCCAGAAAGCCCAAAACTTCCAAAATTTTCAATGTCAGTCCTTTTATTCTCATTCTCAGTTTAGACACAACATTAACAAGTGAGCTGCATGCCTCTAAGTCAGATGGATTGAGTTAAATAAAATGAGCTCTACTAATATGATTCGTATATACAGCGGTTAATGGGGGTTGCTGATAGCGTTTTGCTGGTATTCAGGATTCTGGGTGATTCAGGTATGTTTTTGCATTCAGCATATTCTCTACTGAAAGGCAAATAGCATGGGAAATTTCTTCTCTGCAACAACTGGCTGACAAAGTAGCAATTTGCCACTAAAATGGTGCTTGTTGGGTATTTTTGTTTCCCTCATCAGCACAATTAGGCCCATTTATTTCTTCCATCTTCTCCTAAGTAGTCATTTTCCTCTGGTGAGCTAATTTCACCTCTGTATGACTATGCCATTTTCTCAGCTTTAATAAATGCACAGAGAACAAAGGGGAGTTAATAATGCATTTCTTTTTTTTGGAAGGTCACTACACCACAACCGGAAAACAATGCTCCTGATGCTTGTGCACAAAGTGTACAATAGGTTTTTCATTGGTAGATGCAAATGCGTTGAAAATTATAATTTGTTTGGTCAGAATTATAGAGCATGTCCATTTAGTTTTGAAAATTAGGCAGCAAAGTTATGATTTAATGAGAAATTTCTATGAGCTTATAATGTCAATGACCTTTTTTGTCTGACAAAACAAATCCAAAAATGCTAATCACCAGAAATCAAATTAGTAATCATGCAAAATAGAGTTTCGCAAATAATCAAATCACGGTCGGAATTACAAGACCATCCTTGGCAATTGGAACAATAATTCTGAAAAAGTTCAGCCAGGTGGAAAAAATGCAAATTAAGACATTTTTGCCCCAGTTCATCTTTTGTGGTAGGTGTTGCAGACCCATAATTGAAGAATGTGTGTATATATTTTTTTTTAAAAGAGAGAGATTGACTGGGAAAAAAAACCAAGTGGCGTCCTCTGTGGCTGAGCTGTGAGTCAAATGCAGAAATGTCAAAAACTAGTTCAAAAGGGGATCAATCCCTATGGAGTCCCATGTGAAAATGTCTGACATTAGTGCATAAATAGACATGTTTACGACCTGATACAAACCACAGTTTTGGTCTCTGAACATTCGGGGGGGGGGGGGGGGGTGTGTGAATTTTTACATATATCCATTTAGATGGTGATAGGTGCGCGTAATTAAGGACATAGGTACCTTGATTAATAGCTGTGTCTGAGCCTGGAGTTTCCCCCATTTTATTTAATCCACCTCAGCTGCATTTTCACTTCACATCTACAGTAAGTCCATTTTTGCATCAGAGTGAGTAGACCCTATGCCAATATGGCAGTATGCAGAGGCTACTTGTTTGAGCTCCCAAACGGTTTCAGAACCCTATGGGTGCAACCCTTCCTGCCTCATACCTACAATGTCAGTCTGCCCTTCACTCTTGTTTGTTCTCACTTTTGTGTGCCAACCTCCATCCCTCTTTTCTCTTTCTTGCTGTCTCGCTGTCTCTCTCTCCCTCACTCGCTCTCACTCACTCTCTCTTTCAGACACGAGGGAGGTCAGTTGAGCCTGGGAACTGTTTCGGAACAGCATGAAGGTCTTCCCCACACCACAGGCACACATCGAGACTCATCACAGCCGCTATTCCCTCTCATCTCCATTCATATCTCCACGAAACCTCACCTTAGCCACACATCCATGACCGTCCTCACCACCTCAAGATTACACCACAGCCACTCATCCACAACCATCTCTGCCACCACCACCACTCTGAGCATTTCCATCCTCTTCACTTTAAGTTTAATCTGTACTTAACATTTCAATAAATATTCAATAATGACATCAGTTTAAGGTTGTGGTCCTTGCAAGTAAATTTGCATTTTTCACCTGACTGAACTTTTTTGGAATTGAAGTTGTATATAATTCGAAAACATTACAATTTATATTCATTCATATAGGAGTCTTTACAGTATTGTCTGGATTATTGTTCTATTTTTTATCATTTGGAACTGAATAGAACTTATTAGCGTTAGCATATTTGTACTTTATTGCCTCTTCATTACGGTCAAAGGTTGTTTACTTAATTAGGAGTGATTTGTTCCTTTTTCTAAACTATTGCTATATCTTTTCTGTCTCTAATGATGAAAACTCTTGTTCATTTGATTTTAATTGTGTGTCCTTGAATTTACAAAATCAGGAAAATGTTTCTTTTTGCATATCTTAAGACATTTTTGGCTTTTTTCATCTTTTTTGCACCTTTTATTTTTTTTCCTCTTGTCATAAGTTTACTTCACAAGTCATGTCACAGCAAATATGAGGCTCAAATGTGCACAAATCTGCTAATTTGTCCCTTGTTGTGCGGGTTGTGTCAGGAAGGGCATCCGACGTAAAAAACCTATGCCAGATCAAATATGCGAATCATTGGTATTTCGCTGTGGCGACCCCTGAGGGGAGCAGCCGAAAGGAGAAGAAGAAGAACTGAATAGAATAAAATATGTAGAACAGAATAGAATAGGATGTAGTTTATTGTCCACGTAGGGAAATTTATGGTGCTGATGTGAAAGCTGCCCCACTCCAACATAAAGCAACACAATAACTGGCATAAACACACTACACACTACACATAACCCTTTAAAAATTGCTAAAAACTGAGTGTCTATTTGTTAATTAACTATTGATTTTTGTTCTTATTTGTTGTTTTGTCAGAGACTCAATGTACATGACACTATTTTTCCTTTTTCTTAACTCATTTAGGTCTGTATGTTTGAGTCCAAAATAATAAGAATCTAAGCAAGTTGACTGAATTGAAACTGAAATATTGCTTTACCATGTCGTGCAGCTCTGTTGAAAAAATATCAAATAAATAAGTTCCCTGCACCTCAAACAAACCTGCTGCTGTTACAGAGTCTTGTTACATTATCCCACATTACAGAGATAGCTTTGCCTTGTGAGATGTTCAGTTTCCTGCAAGCAAGGGTGTATGTTTGCGCCTCACTTCTTTCTTTTTGCATTAGGCACCTGTCCAGGACTTTAAATGTGCTGACACTACCTCGTTGCTGAATATTAAAATCAAACAAACATGCCAATGTTCTCTCCAGACACCTTGTGAGAGTGTCTTTCTGAGGCACGATGGGGTCTGAATGAACTCCCTGTGGAGTTTCCAGAAGGTGAGTCCAGCTCGGCAGGGCCAGGTGATCGTACCTGCTGACAGATGATAGCGGCGTTGTTCTCTCTGACTTCTCTGTTTGAAAAGTCCTCTGGATTCAATCGCAAATGCCCCCGCTGCTTTGATACAGTTGCCTGGATACCGAGTCCACCTGGACTAGCATATGGTCACAGCATGCTGTTCTTCATGTGAGACAATCACTCTGCCAAAACAGTTTTTTTCTACCTCCTCTCATTGCCTCCCTCTATACCTATGTGTTGATATATTTATTAATCTTACTTTTTTGTTTGACTGAGAGCTAAATGATGTGAGTAACATGCTATAAATAAAGGAAAAGTTAAGGCAGTAAAGGAAAAGGAAACAAACAGAGGGAAGGAATCTTCGTGCAACTGCCTACAGCTGTGAGCTGATTCACCTCAAACTGCATGAGAGGTCTTAATTCTGTCACTGATGAAGTTGGCCTGCGTGTCTCTAATCACTTTTGCAGGCACTCTGAGAATAGACATGTGGCGGGTTCACCCTTCTTCTGAACAGTCTGTGAAAGTTACACTGACAGGCGGAGAGGTAGCTGTATAGAGTAATTATGCAGTGCATGATGGATGGGTCCTCACCAGTGACTGACAGCAGGGATATGGGGTGAAGTTACATCGCCAAGCCCCTTGAGATCGGCTTAAAGACATACAGAACCAAGCAACTGAGATGAAAATCATTAAATGTTCTACAGACTGTCGGGGATGACATGGAGCAGACAGAGACTGCAACAGGCCCGGAGGGAGTTCAATGCTGAACAATAAGCAGCAAGTCATAGCAAAATGCATATCAATTCCTCCGACCAGCTCACTGATGGAGATAACAGCTTGTGCCTGTTGGAGATGACAGAGTGCAACTCACACACCAGACAATTTACTTGTATCATAATAAATGGCTACAGACGGTTGTAAATTCTAAGTCAGAGAAGAGTGGACAGAGCAGGTTGGGTTGAAAGGTAAAAATGGGACAGCTGCAGTTCCACAGAGGTGAGTAGTACTCAAATACATTTACTCCTGTACTCCAGATATTTTTCTCTTAAAATGTATTTCTGAATGTAATTAGAGTAGGTTTTACACTAATTCAGTTACATTTGCGATGAAAAAATTTACTTCTGCTAAGTTACATTTGGACACAGCTCAATGGGTAGGAGTAAAAAAGCTGAAATGGAAAAAGAAAAAAAAAAAAAAGACCAAATAATTGAAGTAAATCAAGAACCTACATTAATAAATTAAACTAAGCAACAAAAGGGGAGCAAAACTGATAAAAGCAAAATGAGAAAAAAAACGCAAAATGAACAATTACGGTAGATAATTTAATTAACCGAACAGGCAAAATAAACAAAACACGACAAAAGAAGGCAAAAATTAAGAAAATAATGTGATGGAGTAAATGTATTTGAGCACTACCCACTACTGTTTTTGAGCACTCTTACTTCAACTGCAGTCATTATAAATAATTATAAAGCAACTATACTCTTTCTTGAGTACTGCTTCTGTTTATTCTACCCATCTCTGGTAGATTCTGGTCCATTCTCAGGAAACTTAACTGTATGAGACAGAATTAAACTATAAAAGCAACAAATGTGCAGGAAACAATAGGTGCATTCAGAGACCTGCAGGTATTCTCCCTTGTGCACAGTTTAAGTGGATAAATGAGCACATTTATCAATACAAAAATGACTTTAATACAACATGTTTGGTTATTGCAAGGTGTGTCAAAGACATCTTTCTCTTACTATTGTCTCATTAAATGTCATAAGAGCTGTGTTCTGGCAATGAATAGACTAGTTGTGTAGGTAATACAACAACATGCGTACTTACTAGTAGTGTGAATGCTGTTCTGTGTTTTGTCCCTTGTCACACAAAGACTATAAAGACTTCTCTTTTGAACCTAAGCTTTATTAGATTTCTGCAAATTATGCACACATGAACACACTCAGACTACGCCTCAACACTTGGTTTACTGAGTGTTGCTGCAGGGGGTGATGAGAGATGAGATCAGAGGTCAACGGTGCATATGGTGAACATTGAGGATAGGGCGGGGTAGACAACAGATGCAAACACCTGCAGCATCG
This sequence comes from Pseudamia nigra, assembly GCA_029823295.1. Lineage (NCBI taxonomy): Eukaryota > Metazoa > Chordata > Actinopteri > Kurtiformes > Apogonidae > Pseudamia > Pseudamia nigra. The sequence continues at coordinate 5,630 of JAQQAE010003839.1, read as the reverse complement.
ACACTCACTTCTGCCAGGCCTCTGTTCATATGTAGAAGAAACCATACTGCAGTAGGGATGGGAATTGATAAGAATTTACCCATCCAAAACAGATTATTTGTGTAGTGAAACCAAGTCCACACTACCAATCAAACAGCGCTAGGTAAGACTGTAGACAGAATCTGGAGGAGTGTTGCGTCTTGTGACGGATGCCGTCCTAACGTTAGCCATGCTGCTGCTGCTGCCTAGCTAGCAGGCTGTCAAATACTGTATGTGGCATTGTGTGCTGCATGAAATTGCATAATGGGCGAGTAAAGGTATTTCCTCCCTTACATAAAATGACAGCATTGCAAGTATTGCAGGAGGCCCTGCTATCATCTTTATGTGTAAAATACAACCACACTTTGAAGTATTTCAGCCTGGTGACATGTTGGATACGTTGCAAACAAACCAGTGCTGCATGTGATGTCATTGTGCACATTGATAGGATCAATAGTGTAATCGTTAAGGCAACCACAACAACAATCCGAAGGAACTGATCCACTGGGAGCCGGCTCGCAACAAGAACTGGTTCCCAATTCCCATCCTGATACTGCAGTGTATCTGTAAAGTGAAAGGCAAAGGTGGGTACTACTCATGTACATTTACTCAGTTATGAGTAGGTTTCAAATAAATGTACATCTGAGACTGGCTGTTTTGGAGAATATTTTTAGTCTTACTCACATTTGCACAAATGAGTACATATTTTACTTGCAGCTCTGTAATTATCTGCATCATTCTATTTCCACCCACTTCATATTTGTATTGGATTTTTACATGCTGGCATTTAAAATTCTCTTTGTCTATGATCACTTATTTATTGTACACATAGACTTTATATTGTTTGGCATTCATTGTGGACAGCAAAGAAAGAATTTCATAGTAAAGGGAAACATGTTTCCTTCCTGTGCATATGACAATACGCTTTGAATCTTGAATTAGTATTACTTGCAGACTGTTTCTGTTTGTTCCACCCACCACTGGTGCAAGGAAGTACTCATTGTGCAGAGTTTCTTAATGTTATTGCCATGTAGCTATGTAGCTGAATGAATGCGTACCGACCTCCCCCGGAATATTATTATCCACTATAGGAACCTGGAAAATTCTTTCTGGAGTGTTTTAAATATAGGTATCTAAACTGCGTGGTTTGGGAAAACATACATGTACTGTACATGTAACTGTTTTTTTTTTTGTTTCTTTTTTTTTTTTAGGAATGCTGCATTAAGATCATCATAAAAAAATCCAAGTTGTGTTTTTCCCCTTTAGGTGCATTAGGTTACCATATGTTTTATTAACAATTTACTCATTTCAGTACTGCACACGGAGTCAGTATTCTCTATTTCGGACAATAGTCTTGCCTTTTTGTCTTGTTCTGTTCTAGTCGCTGCATAATATGGCAGATAAGATTTTTTTCCCCTCAATTTCTGTTTTCCATCTTTCTTATAATTCCTTGTCGCTTGACTACACACAGAGATTAGTCTAAGAAAACATTTTTTTCTCATAATCACCTTTTTCAGTAGACAAATTTATCCAAAAGTTCACTTAAAACTGTTAAAAAATGCAGTGCTGATGCTGACAATTGCTTTGTCATTTCTTTCCTCTAAACTGTAGTTTTATCTTAATGTTTTTGTAGAAAAAAAAATCCAACATTTTGTCTTTGGGTGGCTGCAGCTCATGAAGCAGCTTGATGAATAAAACATAACTTGAGTGCATCATTTAGCAGATTCTGCATCAAATCGGGTCTATGCTCAGCTTGAATAATGTAGATAGGTCCTATCCAAAAGGTCATTGGATATTACCTTTCATTTTGAGCTTTAATGTGTTTTCCGCAAACAGGTGGTATCTATTGCAGACAATGTGAAGTCAGCAGGCTTCGGTAGAGCGTCCCAGACAAAACTGCATAAAGAGGGCAAGTAGAATTTCAATGTACAGTAAGTGGATGCATGTCTATCCTCAGAAAAACAGACTGCAAATTTATTTTCAGACTCATACTTGACGAAAGCTGTTGAAAGCTATCTAATCTGTGTTTAATTTGAAAGAATTCATAGTGACAAAACAGTTATTTTATTGAGAAAGTTTTTCGATGAATTGCTTTAAGAGTGATGACTGCTGATATTGTTCTAAAATGACACCACAATTACAGTGCTGATAAAAAGTATTTTCCCCCCTTCTAATTTCTTATTTTTTGTGTATTTGTCACATTTAAGTGTTTCAGATCATCAAACAAATTTTAATATTAGACAAAGATAACCGGCATACATACAAAATGCAGTTTTAAAAAGATTATTTCATTTCTTAAGGGAAAGAAAACTATCCAAAGCTACGTGGTCTTATGTGAAAAAGTATTTATGTAAATCTAATGAGTGATTGTGACATCCTTGGCAGCAACGACTGCAACAAACTTATTGGGATAACTGTTTTTCACATCACTGGGGATGAATTTTGGCCCCCTCCTCTGAATGAAGACAGAATTGTCTTTCGGTTGTGAACAAGCGATTTAAGGTCATGGGCATTTAGGGCATCGCAATCGTTCTTTTAAGTCTGGACTTTGACTAGGCCAGTTCAAAACCTTCATTTTGTTTTTTGAGCCATTCAGTGGTGGATTTGCTGGTGTGTTTCGGATCCTTGTGTCAATCTCAAGTGCACTTGAGATTGAGGTCATGAACTGATGTCCAGACATTCTCCTTCAGGATTTTCTGGTAAAGAGTAGAATTTATGGTTCCATGTCATCCGGGTCCTGAAGCAGCAAAACATCCCCTGACCATCACAAACCACCACCATGTTTGACTGTGGGTATCATGTTCTATTTATGAAATGCTGTTAAATGAAACAGAACACACACTTTCTAAAAAGTTCAGCTTCTGTCTCATCAGTCCAGTGAATATTTTCCCAAAAATCTCTGGGGCCATCAAGATGTTTTTGGCAAAAGTGAGATGAGCCCTTGTGTTCTTTTTGGTCAGCAGTTTTCAACTTGGACCTCTCCTATAGATGACATTTTTCCCCAGTCTCTTTTTTTATTTCTGAATCATGAACACTAAGGTAAGAGTAGGAGGCCTGCAGTTATTTAGATGTTGTTTTTGAGGTCTTTTATGACCTGCTGGATGAGTAGTCAGTGCTTTCTTGGAGCCATTTTGGTTATGCTAACCACTGTTCAAAGTTTTCTCCATGTAAGAATAAAGGCTTTCACCGTAGTCCACTGGAGTCTCAAAGCGTTAGAAGTGACTGATAAGAGAAACGACCCTTTACAATCTGATAGATATCAATGACTTTGTTTCTCATCTGTTTTTGAGTTTCTTTAGATCACGGCATGATGTGTTGCTTTTTGTGTTTAAGTAATTTCTTGATCCAACAGGTCTGGCAGTAGTCAGGCCTGGCTGTTGCAAGTGTAAATGAGCTCACCCTGCCAAAAATAATATGCTTCATCACAGTTAATTCGTGATTTAACAAGAGGGGACGAAATACCTCTTCACATGAAAAGGTTTTTACCCTTAATAAGTTAAATTATCATCTAAAAACTGTATTTTGTATTTACTCTTGTTATGTTTGTCTAATTATAAAATTTATTTGATGATCTGAAACATTTAACTCTGGCAAATATAAAAAAAAAGATATCAGTATGGGCACAAACACTTTTTCAGAGTACTGCACAGCTGAGTCATATTCAACAAATGTACTTATTTCAGGTTGTGTCCCCCGGCGTGTTGTGTCATCTTCATGAACGACTGCCGGAGTTGTCAACAACACCAGTGTCATGGCACAAAATTAAAGGATGATTTCTGAAATCATAACGGGCCCCAATTAGTTAATTACACAAGCAAGAGCAATTAGGAGGTGAGGCGAACAATGCTTTGTGAGTGGAAACAGCCAAGGGAGTCCTCCTCTTGTCAACACTGATTAATTCAACACCAAAGTTGTTTGTCCCACAGAGAACAGTATCTCTGACAGCTCACGTCACTTATCATTTGTGTCACATCCAACCAGCGATGGTAGCTTATGAAACTGACAGGTTTTCGTGGTGGGGAAAAGAGGCAGGGGGTATTTAAGTAGAATATCTGGTCAGATGGAAATGCCCCGGTTCATCTGCTTTACCCACTCTTCTTTTGTATGAGGACACTCTCAGCATCTCCAGCAGCAGGTGTTTGACAGGTAATTTGCTGCTAATTTATTTGCCTCTTTAAATCATGTGACAGTTTTGGGCAAGGCTGAATCCTGGGTCATAGTTCACCTTGGACATCCTGTAAAAGTGTCACCAAAGCAGATTGCCTTGACAGTCTCTGCACAGAAGGATAGAAGTGTTGGAAAGGATGGGCAGAGGGAAAAAGAGAGAGAGAGAGAAGGAGACGTAGTCAAAGGGACAGAAAGGAGACAGATAAGAGAGCTGGAGCGAAGAGACTGCCTGTGGGCAAATTCACGCCAGCCTGAAGCTGCAGACAAAGTGTCAACACTTGCTGGAAGTGTGTAAGAAAAATGTATTTGTTGCTAGAGCTGTGGTAAAGAAAGACTGGAGTTTAGACTGACGTATATTTCTCAAAGGTTTTTGGCAAAAACAGATACGTCACTTTAATGTCAAAATGCAGCTGGCATGAAAATACTTCAAGTGTAGGATTTCTGCCGAGAAGATTTGTGCTTTTCTGTTAACATAAAAACATCTATAAGCCTCCAGTAGCAGGTAGTATAAGTTTCACTCTTTCACACGCCGTTTTTTCTGCACATTCTGAATATAAGGCTATGACATGCAATGGTGTAGACTTTGTCTGAACATTGGGAAGTACAAAACAATAAGAAAATGAGTATAAATTAACAAAATAATCAGGAAAATGAATTAAGATTGAACAAAATAGTTAAGAAAATGAGTATAAATACACAGAATGCTCAAGAAAATGCAAAAAATTGATGAAAAAATAATGAAGAAAGTGAGCAAAACTGAACAAAATATTGAAGAATGGGGAACAAAATTAAACAAAGATGATCAAGAAAACAGTAAAATAAACAAAATCAGAAAAATGAGAAAACTTGCTCGTGATATTTCTCTTCAGTACACCTCAGTAAATAGTCTTCTTACTAAACTTATTGAACACTTCACTCCATGTGAGTCACATTTTTTACCTCTAAGACACACATTTCAGTGCTTTAGCTAATGTTTTAGAACATCCAATTTTTAAAAAAGACAAAAATTATACATTTTAATGCAACAAATAACCACAGATTTTCTATCTGTTTCTGCATTTCTCTCTTTTTTTAAGACATGCACACTTTGTATGGATCAGCCATATCAACATGGGCACAGACAATTGAAGTGAAAATTATGTCAATGATGTTATCTTATTACAACGTGAGTGGGTATTATATATGAGGCTGCAATTGAATTTTTAGTCCTTAAAGTTCACGCATAATTTGGCAGCATAAGGATGAAAGCAACCTACTGTACACAAGGGCCAATTAGTGATGTCACGACAACTGAGGATCTCGTTCAGTGGTCCTGGTCCTGCAGTGGACAGAACCCCATGAGGAAGGAAGGACAAGTCCAGTAGAGGATCTAGGGCAGGGGTGTCCAATCATTGCCACAAAGGGCCGAGACACTGCAGGTTTTCTTTCCAGCCACTCACTAAAGC
>JAQQAE010003838.1:0-19600 GCA_029823295.1 Pseudamia nigra | reverse complement strand
CACAAAACCTTCAGGCTTCTGTTAGAAAGCTGAAGATGAAGAGGAACTTCATCTTTCAGAATGACAATGACCCAAAGTACACATCCAAAATCAACAAAAAATTTGCTACACCAGAATAAAATTGAGATTTTGGAATGGCCCAGCCAAAGTCCAGACCTGAATCCAATTGAACATCTGTGAAGTGATCTGAAGAGGACTGTGCACAGGAGATGCCCTCGCAATCTGTCAGATTTGGAACGGTTTTGGCAAATATTGCCACATCAAGATGTGCCACACTGATAGACTCCTACCCAAAAAGACTGAGTCCTGTAATAAAAGCCAAAGGTGCTGCTACAAAGTATTAGTTTAAGGGTGTGTGTACTGTATTTATGCAACCAGGTCAGGTTTATTATTATTATTATTATTATTATTATTATTATTATCATTATTATTATTATTATTGTTGTTGTTGTTATTGTTATTATTATTATTATATTCATTTTCTGTGTCAACACTATAGCTGCTGTTACAAAGGAATTTCCCCAGTGTGGGATAAATAAAGTCTATCTTATCTTATCTTATCTTACCTTATCTTATCTTATCTTATCTTATCTTATCACCCTCCAGTACTGTAGCCAATGTTTGATGCACAACCAGTCGACCAAACATTAATATAAAGTTCAATAATGAGGCAATAAAAAATAGGTGCAAATAAGTGGGGTTGGAGGGAGAGTAAAAGAAAAGTAAAAGAATAGAATAGAGGGAGATAAAAGGAGATGGCTCACTGGTTCACATTCAGACATCTGAGGTAGCAATAATGACACCACCGGGTTAAAACAGACAGACTTTTTTTTTTTTTACTTACTGTAAATAACATGGAGTTGGTATCGGGTGGTTTGCTCAGTGTAGACATAAACAGCTCATTCTGTTAGTTAAGAACACAAAGCAATTATACACAAATAAACACTAAAACTAACTATTTATAAATATCACATTCAATTTCTGCTATTACATGGTGAATCCGTAGGTTTTTCACTGTGTCACAGTCAGAGGTGGGTAGTACTTAAGTTCATTTACATCACTGCATGTACTTGAGTAGTTTTTCCCATAACATGTACTTCACAGACTAGAATACATTTTACTTATACATAGTTACATTTTGCTCCACCTCAAAAAGTCAGAGTAAAAAAAGTTTGAAATTCAAAAAGAAATCCCAAATAATCAATTAAATTTAAAAAATGCACAAATCACGTAAATTATCAAAACAAATAAACTCTGTAACAAAATGACCCCTCTGCAACAAAATAATCACAAAAAACAAAAAATAACAAAATAATCCAGAAAAATGAACAAAACCATGAATAAAATTGTAAAATTTGAAACTTTAAATGAGTAAAATAGTAACAAAATGAGTAAAAAAGCAATAAGTAATAAGGTAAATTAACAAAAATTAACAATATAATCATAAAGTCAACAAATAAGTGATAATATCAGCAAGAAATTATCAAAATGATGAAAACTTTGACACCAAATGGACAAAAGACAAAATAAGAAGCTAAATTAGTACAGATGAACAAATTAAGGAATGACATTGTTTAAAAATAAATATGCAACAGAATCCCCAGAAATGTCCCAAATAATCATGCAAATAAACAAAATTGATCAAAACATTTGTGTGAAGCCAGTATAGTAGGTTGTAATAAATTCCAAGTTATGAAGTTGCTGAGTACTTGAGTTTTTTTAGGAGACAATGTTTTACTCGAGTACCTATGTTGATGACTACTTCTACTTTTACTTGAGTCATTATAATCATACTTTATGATTACTTTCACTTGACTCCACTGGTTACACTATGTATCACCATTTCTCACATCGGGGGTGTCCATTCATTCCCACAAAGGGCCGAGACACTGTCGGTTTCCTTTCCTGCCGCTCACTGAAGCAGGTGTTTGACTGAAGAGCAATCAGTGATCCGTGAGAAGGGATTCATTGAAATCACCTGCTAAAGAGACTGGTTGGAAAGAAAAGGTGCAGTGTCTCAGCCCTCCATGGCAATGATTGGACACTCCTGTCTTATAAATATCCAGATTGTAGGTTTTTCATGACATCATCCAGCACTGCCTCACAGTTCCTCATTTACCCCGCAACCTCTGCCACTTAACATGACCACAGTCCCTGTTGCTGTTTTGTTTCCCACATTCAGTGTAACGCCCACTGGAGTGCTGGCAGCTTGTGTATTGTTTACTCTGCTCTCTTTGTTGTCATGGTCCACTGGGGAATATCCTACAAGTGAACTAGCATTTGACAGGGTCTGTGGAAGCTGGGAGGGGGGGGCTGTACTGTGTGTTGGGAGTCACCTATTTCCTCAGGAGGCAGGGCCTTTGGTCTGTTGGTCCTCACTATGTGGACCCCATCCACTCAGCCTCCTGCCCCCTCCTCTGTCTCTGTCTCCCTGCGTTTTCCCCACCGCTCCAGCCCGCCTGCACGCCTGACAGACAGACAGATGCTATCTACCATGCATCTCCAGCTCTGGGCCTCTATCACTCTCTACAAACAGCCCATTGCTTGCACACAGGCTGCAAATTTCGCCTGCCTCTCTCCCTTTAGATAAGGGGCAATATCAGTGACAGAACATATTTTATGTATGAAATGTAGCTCACAACAAGCAGTCAAGCATTAGGTTTGTTTAAATAGCTGATTCTTATCACCATTCTTTCAACACAGAGTTCTGACATTGTTCTCCGTTTATTTTTCTTTGCACAATATACTTTTTTATGCTATCTAGCCACACAATTGGCTTTTAGAGAGCCTGCTGTCCGGGGGTTGAATGCATTGCTATTTTAATTATAGCCATTTGCTACAGTAGACCAGACTATGTGAGGAATATTTCCTGCCTGCCAGTTGTAGTTCTTTCCTCATAAACCCATCCAGTCAACACAGCAGCGGATTATTTGCCAGGGATTTCTCTTGTCAAAGAAGCGACACTTTTCCCCCTACTGTTGGCTGTTGTTAGCATCAGATATTGGATGATTTCCATTTAGTGCTTAGGTTATGCTTGTCAGTTTGTGCCCAGCATTTTTGTAATGATGGAAATAAGATCTCACATATGCCATGAGTCTAGCTGACATAATAGTTTGGTTTGTGTGTGTCAGTGTGTGTGAGAGAAAGTGGAGGTATCAGCAACAACAAAGACGAAACAGGGATTTGGGTTTTAATATTCATGTTTACTTCTTTTGTGCTGTTACAACATGAAAAAGTTGAATTTGTATGAATGAAATGGAAATGAAATTTGATTAACTCTACCATAATGTATTCAATATATGTATTCATTGTAGCTGAAGTAATGACATTTTTGCTAATTATTGACTATCATATAATACACACGGTTAACAAGTCGTCCTTTTGTGTTAATTCTAACTGAATAAATAGTTTGTATATGCACATGTAGTTCATCTAATGAGGAATAACATTTAAGGACTTTTAGGCTTGTGTAAACAAAAACTACACAGGTCAGATTCAATATGAATGAAAGCTTAAAGTGTTTCACTGAACTATGCAGTAAATGAATTGATAATGACAGATACTAATAGATTTTAAGTGCCTCAGGGTGAATGTGGCACAACGACATGACATCATTAAAAGAGTATCAGTCAAAATCGCAGAACCGTTAAAAAATGATGGGGAAATAATGATGGAGTCTGATATTTCTGTTTGTCAAGCGCAGCCACTTTAAATAGGTGATTGGAGGTGATCATCATGATTATGTAAAATAACTGAGGTTAGCATAGATGATTGCAATAAGGCGATTATGTAATGATTGTGACAAGTCTAGTGACAAAGTAATTAAATAACACAATAAATGACATATCTTACAGTGTAGGAGCAAAAAACTGTAATTATCACTAGTGTGTAGACTCAACAGAGCCTGTACTCAAGTACAAGTGCTGTTACTTCATAATTATAATGACTCAAGTACAGGTACTCATAAAAATAAGTACTGAAGTAAGAGTGAAAAACTATTGAATAAGATACAACTAATCTGTGAGGCACAATTACTATTTTATACTATAATGTACCGTATTTTGCATGTTTATGTTTATGCTTTTTTAAATAGTTGATTATTTTGCTATGTTTTGTTTACTTTGTTGATAGTTTGAAATTTCTTTCAGTAATTTTATTGACATTTTGTTGCTTATTTTTCTGTTTTGTTGAAGAGTTTTGCTAATTATTGCTTCGTTTGTTGCGATTTCATGTATAATTTAGCTCATTTTGTTCATGTTATTAATATTTTATTGACTGTTTTGCTCCTTCTGTATATTTTTGTTGATTACAATGCCTATTTTTAGTCATTCTGTTAATATTTTGTTGATTATTTTGCCAATTCTTGCTTATTTTGTTGATATTCTGGATGCCTAAAAAGGAATAAACTTATTGAGCTGTACAAGTACATGTTTCCGGCACAATTGTAACTGAGTAAAAGTAAAACATATTCTGCAGAACAACTACTCAGAAGTATATATTTTTGAAAAAACTACTCAAGTACACACAAGGGGGCAAATGCATTTGAATACTACCCAGCTCTGATAATTATATTACAGATACTAATTTTTTTTTTAAGTACTGTAATGGAAAATGTTGGCTCTAAAGGTAGAAGATTCCAAACAATCGAAACAAAATCATGAAAAATTTTAATTTTACACGAGTAAAATTAAGTAAAGTAATACTAATATTAATATTACGTTGTGTTTAAGCTGACTGAAAATGAAATAAACGCTTAAGAAAAAAGAAACATGTAGATTGTGATGAAGATAATGCATTATGCAAAAAATTATATCGCTTTAATTATCAGTAGTTTTACCACCAAAGGGTCTATGAGGATAATAGAAGACATTTTGACTGGTGGTGTGTCCTGTCAGTGCTGCAGACTCATCAATATTTTACTATTTCAGGACTTTTCTACTTAATTGTCCAGTTTTAACATTTGTAAGTGAAATAATAAAATGTAATATGTGAGAAAGTAATTAGGATAGCTATGTCTTTAATGTTAATCATGGTAGCCTATTACATTTCGACACTACGGTAACCTTTCAAATACTGATGTTACTATTCACTTGCTCTAAAAGTCAAACATACAATATGATGTACATATACATTTGGTGAGATACATTAAGCCGTTTTGTTAATACAGCCTCTGCCCCTGTGTCCTGTTGGATTTGTACCCTGTAAACCCCTCCTATAAAAAAGCGAATCCTCAGCCCCCACACATGCAGAAGGTGGGGGCCATGCAGGTCATTACCATAACAAGCTGGCGTGTTTCTGAAGATACACTTGTTCAGAATAGACAGGGGCAAGAGGGGGGTAGACTGGGGTGGCAACACAGGCCCCAGTTTATTTCAATAACAACAGCCAGACACAAGGCCTATCTAGTCCGACTTTGAATGAAACACTTGGGCTCTGATGGAGCGATAAGACCCAGATGCTAAAAAGGAGGACTGCTGAAAACAGCCTCTTGACCCTCACTTTTGCTTCATTATAGAGGACAGGAACGAAGACAGAAACTACTGCTACGAAAGGTGGTACACTTGTAATTTTAACATGTTTGCATGCTGTTGTCACTGTCATTTATGCTGAATTATTAAAGAGATGAGAAGAGTTAATATCTGAGTAGAAGAAAAAACAAATTAAAGCTGAAGACTGCTCCAATTTACTCCTGTGTAAACCTGTACTGTTAATTACAGAGAGATCATTTTCACATGGATGCTTCTGTGTTTACTGTGATCTCTCCCCAGGGAACACCATGCCACAATCTTTACACATAAACAGATGTGTTCTGGGTTTTTTTTTTAAACACAGGTAATCCGCAGGGTTAAATCTGTACTAAACTCAACAGTGAAAAAGAGCTGGAGACTTATTATTTGTATAGATACAGTGCACACACTTAGATTTAGAAGGAGATGTCCTAAATCTCAGCTTGATTTCCAATGTTAACTGTGGCTTAGCTGTGGCTGGGGCTGGATGCAGGAGAGCCTGTTGAGAGTTAGTGGAGTAGTTGTAAATATGTGGTAACACTTTCAGTGGTAATCCTCCTGCACAAAGAATTGCCAGAGATTATGGACCGGTTGTCTGACAGAGAGAATCCTCCGGCACAATCAAATTCCTATGGCTGCTGAGATTTGTAGAGGGCACAATGCTTGGCTCACCAGTAATGTTAGGGCAAGCAGCTCCCTAGATGGAGAGCTAAGAAGGAAATATAGCATGAAGTGCATATTAAGTAAACAGAGGGTGGCTAAAAATGTAGCATCAAAACAAGAACGGCGATTGAATTTTTCATTCCAAAGGAAGATGCATGCTGCTGTCTGTTGGAGTGCACTTCACTGAGACAATCTGACCCATCCTCGTCCTCTCCTGTTGATCCCCACCGACCCCTCTGCGCTGACCCAAGCCAAGAAGACGTGAGAAAGAACGGCAGCAGCCTCCTCCTCCTCCCTCCTTCTGCTCCGAGTGCTACACAATCGCCCTGGCTGACACATTTTGAGTGGGGTTTAAGGAAGTGAAGTGAAGAGAGAGTGTGAAGGAGCGAGAAACCCCACCGCAGCCCCGAGGATGAATAGAAGATAGAAGCCGTTTCATTTCAAAATCGGCCTCTGCACTTGGCTGAACCTACAATAAAAGTTGATAATTGAGAAGTGAAAGAGTAGGATCAATATGACTGTGAAAAAAATGGAGGCTTGGGCTTATGTTTAATGCAGTTTAACTGATATTTAATATTTTCTGCTTTCTCTCTCTTCTTCTCCTTTTGTCCACATTAAAATACTTCAAAAAGAATTCTAATAAAGTGGAAATTAAAAGGAGCGTAGATTGGGGTTGGAAAGAGAGGCCTCTAATCCCGCTATCTCTTAATAATTCAAAGTCTCTTTTATTTTCTGAATAAAAAGCGGAATTAATCTGGCACTGTGAAGCTGTCCTCTCTTCTCACTGTTTAAATAAATCCCCGTTCGTACATTAGACGCGAGGAGGCCGGCTCTGGCTCCTCGCCAAGCTCTGTGTCAATTCCCTCCTGCCTCCTTCCTTTTCTCTCCCAGCCCCTCTTTATTCCCTTTCTTTTGCTTTCTGCCAGGGAGGGACCTATGAGAGAAGCCATGCCACCAGAGAGCTGCTATCTCCAGAACCTGCTCAGCACACAGGCCTATCACAGGCAGCTAAGACCACTTAGCTCAGGCCGCCAAAAGGCACCCTTATAAAACTTTACCCAGATATTAGGGCACTGTGAAGCCAAATGATATATTACAAAGGCATTGTGTAAGGGGGTGACCATTTATAGTATTTATATAAGGCTGCCCCAGCTGTCAGGAGAAGCACAGTTACTATTTTGGCCAGAAAAAGAGAGGTATGCATTTAAGCAGCCTTTAAGGTATATTTTCTGCATCTATAATAAGTGCAGATGAACAGCAAATTATAATAAAGAATAATGTTATTGTGTGTTTTGTTGCCTTCAAGATTTTGCCACTGTTTCTGTACAAGAGAAAATTTTAACAATTCAACAATAAGTCCACTCCACAAATGGATGGCTAAGTCGTGCAGCTTTTCACAAGACAAAAGACAAGCCTATGAAAACTGACACCATGAAATAAAAGGAGCTTAGGCACCAAGAGCAAAATTGTGTGGAAGACAGAGGACTGTGGATATACTGGAGGAACATGCCCAAGCAGGAGCACAAGGGCCTGCAGGCTTCTTGATTAGCACTGTACTCTCTATCAGTCCACAGACTGCCCCGTCTTTGGAAACCTCTCAGCAGCAGGTCTCCCCCTCTGTGTCCGTGAACTCCTCCCTCCTCCTCTGGTGGTGCTACGGGGTGAAGGAAGCTGCAAGTCGATCCCACATCCCACTGATGCATCTGTGGAGCTGAGGCTGTCCTTGTTCTGACAGACATCTTTTGTGGCTCACTGTACAATCTAAGATCCTCAAGCTCGATCCTGATTCAGACTCTATGCTCTCTCTCCTCTGTGGTTGAAGATTTATGGCATCGCTTCCATGTCTCGCTCTTCTTCCGCACTGGCTCAAACTGCCCACACTTGTGATTATGATTATACTTTCCATGGAGACAGTCGCTGAAAGACAAACAAAAGCCTTTAGTCTCTTTGTGTTTTCTTTGACAACAATTCATCCAGTAGGCCGCGCATTTGAAAAGCACACCAGTGTCATCCAATTGGCTCTTCATGATTTAACAATATGCTGGAAATATATCAGTATCTTCTCAAGGTGAAGCCTTGGACTTGTGAACCCTATAAGCAATACACACATCTCATTTCATGTATTGAAAACACCTTGATTTTGTGAGGCTGTCGGAAATGAGATTGACATGCTCAGTCTGGGGCCATGTCTTTCTAAAACCCAGCATGATTCTTTTTTTCACTTCTATATTCCTCCTCACAGAAATCTCTACTTTATGTTATCAAATGATAAAAAAAAAATCAAGAGAAGTAGGAAATAGAGGAGGCCCAGAGGGAAAGAGTAAAGGTGTGTCTTAAGTTCCCTGAAGGCAACAAAAAGTCATTCTCACTGAGGTGTGGGCTATTTTTATTTATATAGCTCCTTCGCTCTGTTTCTTCATACATACTGTTTGTGGGGCTATCATTATACCAGACAGAAAGGTGGGGGTAAAAACCATTTGCATTAGCATCACTGTCTGACTCCAGGCACTAAGCAATGATACTTTATTCCATACCATTCAGAGGGCCATTATCACTCTACCCCCTCTCTGTCCCCACTTCCAGCAGGGCGCTTACACACACACATGCACACACAATTACAAGACGCACCGCGCACACTATTCCCATCCAGCCCTATCACGGGAAGCATCTCATGCAACACTGGCACAGAGGTACAGGATGGGTGAGGGGAAGTGGAGGGGAGGGACATTTCCGGAGGGGGGTCCTGGCATGTAATTGTCCTGGTGAGCACTCAATAGCACCTTAAACCAAGCAGGCAATCTACAAAGCTGTGCAGTGAAGGAGGGAAAGGCCCTGTGGCTATGGGGACCCTAATAGGAACTTCTTTCTCACAGAGATAAATGGAGAAAGTTCCTTTTATTTATCGGTAGCTGCTGTTTGGGACTGGGGCTATCAAAGCGCAGCAGTGCTATTTATCCCTCCAAAAAGGATTCGTCCGACACAGAGCTGAGGGCGAAAGAGGGAAAGAGAAGGCTAAGGAGGGGGGCGACCACTGGAAATTGGCAGAAACAGAAGGTCAAACTGTTTATCTTTTTATTCCCATGTCTCTCCTTCTCCTTCATTCTTCTACAACTGTCCTCTCTCAGTTTACCTGTTGTGGTAAGATACACAGTCGCAGTAATAAAACTCTTTTGGTAGCTGTTACTGTATGGACAGCTGACAGTTTCATTTCCACAGAAATAAAGTAAGAGATCAAACTGGCAGGGTTATTCTAATACAAAGCAGTGGTGGAAAGTAAATAATTATTTTTCATACACTTGATGGAAGCAGCAGGTGCAGAGTGAATAAGCAAAAATGCAACCATGTAACATGTTTATTCATATGTTAGTTTGTCAAGCAAACATAAGTGGTCTCTTGTCTAATTCATTAAAACAACAGAGTTAAATGTCACATGCACAAGTGTTTCTGTGTCATGCATGTCACACACAGAACGAGTCCACTGTGATTAAGAAATCTACGTGTGAGCATTGTTAAATTAGCAGGTGTCTTCATGTCAGCTGTCATGACCTGACACATCCTCTGCTGAGTTCATACAAAAAGAGCTTCTTTTCATTTAGAGAGACCATGAATTAGAGCCAATACTGCTGATGTTTCATTTATTTAAAAATGGAACTGGTGTAATATAAGTCTGTCATCAATTTCTCATCAGTTCATTCTAAATATTATTGTCCTATGGTCTGATCTGCACGTACACAGTTATTTTATTCTCCTTTGTTTCCCAAAAAAATGCCTCCATTGCAGCTCAATTTTATAATAAACATCCACATAAAAATGCAATAACAAAGCAGGAGCGTGGCCATGAAAATTATTAAGAAATCTGAGTCACTATTTATCAGTATATTTATGTATAGTCATGTAAAAACATTAGCAAGGTTGTCACTGGCACTAATTTGTGGAAGATGGCTCATGTACAATGCAGGTACCAATACCCGGTGTGATATTACAAAAACACACCTGTCCACACAGTACAGACCACACTGTACAATTTTAAAATACCTTCACTTGGGAAGTTTCTTACAACATCACTTTGCAGTATTTGGATTAAAAAAACCATAATGCACGGGAAAAGCCAGGCTTGAGAAAATCCCTCTGTAAATCTGAGTTTTGCGCTGCTGAGATTTCTGAGATATCTCCATTGGTAGACTGGGTTAAAATGCTGTGGCTACTTAGACTGAAACAGAAATAGTCTTACACTAATCCACTACTTCTTGTTTTCCTTTGGTCAGACCCAGAGGTCAATACTGGAAAAAATCTATTCAAGATTTTAGTTTATTTGAAACAACATTGGTTTTGCTTGTTTTGCTTTAGTTGGGTCAGGCAACTAACATAGCTACTGTCATTAGTACGACACCTAGTGTAATAGTCCACAGATGTCCATTATAGACAACCAAGATTATTAAGACAAAGGTTCTTTGGCGGCTATAGAGACACACCCCCACCTTCTGACACCAGTCAAAGGCCACCCGACAACACCCCCCACTCCAGACATTTGGCGCCCGTCAAGCAGCCGGACACCTACCCCCTGATGGCTGTAAGACTCTCTTGCTGTCAGGGGGTGCACCGCCACTCATACCTGGATATGACATCGGACATCAAGCATTACTGTACATGACACTTCTGAGCAACATTGGCAAAAAGGTAAACAAACATGCTAATCAAGAAAAGAACCTTTGTCTTAGTAGACCTGCTGTAGTTTTGAATATAGTAATATTTTTTCATTTTATTTCTAAAACAAAATATCTTAATTTTGACCAAATTTATTATTCTTGTTAAAAAGGGATCTTTTCCCATCTTGCCTAGTTCACTAGTGAATTTGGACTTTCTCATAGCAAAGCACTGGTGATTTTCTCTCAGGCTGACATTTAATCTTAGATGATTTTGAAATTAATTGTTGCAAACAATAACAACCGATAAAACATGGAAAGTTTGGTTTTGAATTAAATAATTTGAGCATTTGTTCCATTTTCTCTCCATAGTGCACTAAGATGTTTAATGTATCTCACACTCATCTACAGCAGGTGTCTGGGCAAAAGCAGCTCAATGGACAACTTTCTTTGAAGCCAAGTTTGGTTTAGGAGGTGAAGGAGGACAGGGCAAACCACACACTAGTGATGAATGACTCCACTGATCCATTACTGTCTATTTTAGTCTCATAATCCAAGTGGGAATGCCCACATCAAAGCCTGGTTTCTTCCTAAGAGGAATTCCCCTCATACTTGGACATGCAAATGAGCAGGGCCTCCTCCAGGCCCCCACACCTGATTGAGGCATGCAACGCCATTGCCAACGCTGTGCCATGGGAATTACATACCAAGGGATAGCATCCAATTGGACCAAACTCTCCCTAAGCAATTTGCTTTGGCTTTATTCGCTGGCATAGTCAGGCATGGCAGCACTTCCTTTATTTCACGGCCATGCCGCAAGATTTCTGGCTGGACCTCGCTTGGAAGCCATATTATGGCTGAGAAAGGAGGAAAAGAGGGATTTGGTTTTTACAAAAGAATAGAACATGGATCTGTGTCAGTGTCTCTGCTCATTCAGGTTTTGGGGAGGTTTTCACTTGTTGCCTGAGCTTATGATGAGATGTTTATGATTCTCTCTCTGTTCTTGATCCTATTTGAACACAGTGGTTGCTTCTTCTCCGAGTTAGTGCTGCTAAACAAGTTTTCACTTCCAAAGAACAAAAGAAATCCATGCATGTGATCATCTATAGCTACTACAATACAAATTAATTTGTTTGGTTCAGTGTTTGAGTTGTACAGAACAAAAGATCAGAAAGTGGGTGTCCATTCATGGTTTATGCTACATCCCAACTCACAAAAACAGCAAAAAAAAAAAGTTACATAAAAACAAATAGAAAATTAAAGCTGTGAGAAGCAAAGACTGGCTTGGTCAGATGAGGAATATTTTAAGAAAACTGGTGGACTTCCTCTCGGGAGTCGTATGAGTCAAAGAGTCTGGATCTCATCCATGGGTGTCCTATGATCAATGCATGTGGAATCCATGATTGGGCTTAAGTTTGTAATTTTTCTAGGGGGCACTATTGAGTAACTTTCTGACAGCAGTGCTCATAAAATCAAATTTTTTTCTAACATCTAATAAAAATGAAAATTTCAATGAGTTTTTGTACATGTTTAGCCCCACAAAAATGCACTTCAAAAAATCAGAATGCTTACAGATACAAGAAGGCCTTTGCACGGGTTAGTGCTTGAGCCCGAGAAATAACTGCTAAAAATACAGAGATATATGGAACCAGGCTGAACCAGTCTCTCCAACTTTGAGTGAGTTTAGTGAGTGCTATAATTTTCTGCTGAACTCCAGACAAGTCAAAAAGAAGAAGGTCACCCAGCTCCCTGGACACCACAGCCAATGAAATGGCGAGGGAACAAGGGAAGAATAATAGATATTTCAGTGAGCGATTCTTAGCGGGAAAAGGGAATTTATGTTCATGCAGATGAGACGGAGGAAAACGGGTCAGTGACTGTGATGGATCATCTTTTGGAGAGAAACCTGGCAGAGGGAGCAGGAGCACACGTTTAATTTTTGCTCAGCCATGCATTCAGTGGGCATAACAGCAGACAGACGGCTGTTCTCGCTGTGAGTACAGTGAAGGACCGGGGCTCTCTTTACGTTCGGGGTCACAAAGCAGGGTTCTCGCCTTGTCGATAATGAGATAGCAAATGGGCAAGCACCACAGCTCTTCTCTAGGAGAAGCGCTGACACCTCTGTGAGTTCACGCTTTAGCTGGGCCCTGCTCACGTCCGCGCCATAATTAATTTGTCTTAATTGCCCTGCTGCTCTGTTTGCTGTCCCAACATTATTTCTCCACTCTCTGCAGATTTAATATTTAAAAAATTCTTTTCGATCGGTCGGCAGGGGGATGGGAGGAACCGTGAGCCTTTTGTACCCAAAACAAAGTCGATAAAACAAGCACAACACAGTCTTTTGTGCTGTCATCACAGGAACAATGTTTATTACTGCTGAAAGAAAGAACAGACTGCAATCCTATTAATATTAATACATAATAATACTTAACATGTCAAACTGCTTCTGTCTTAAATGCTTTTTTATTTACTCTTCCTTTTCTATTTATATGCTCAATTTACACGTATTTTTTATTTTATAATAGATTCTTCAGTAAAAAATTTTGTAAAATCATCAAATTTTTTTTAAAGTAAGTTACATAAAAATGGAATGTGATGTGCGTAATCACTTATAGCTTTCC
This sequence comes from Pseudamia nigra, assembly GCA_029823295.1. Lineage (NCBI taxonomy): Eukaryota > Metazoa > Chordata > Actinopteri > Kurtiformes > Apogonidae > Pseudamia > Pseudamia nigra. Next base: position 6,166 of record JAQQAE010003838.1, on the reverse strand, counting down.
AGTTACTAGTGTGAAAAACGTTAAAAGTGTAATTACCAATAACACCTATTTTAATTCATTCACGTTGTGTAACTAAGAACCTGTGACTGCTTTTTAAGTAGTATTCAACAAATCTTTTAAGCTGATAATAAAGCCAAAAGGCCATTAAAAACACTGTTTTAAATCAACATTGCACTGCCATTTTCAGCATGTAATTATTAACTATAATTTAGGTTTAGCCTTATTTTTTCTTAGTAACTATAACACACTGAAATTGTACCCAAACTGACCTATAACTTTAATTGATATGTTACATAGTTAGTAATAACCATGGTATTAAACTATATATCTTCAACAGTATTGTTGATAAAGTAAAATTGACATGTAGAATATTATTGGATGACAGATAGTAAAGTTTTAAATAATTACACAGTACATAAACGTTTATCTCTAGTTGAGGTGAAGCTAAATGGGCATATCTGAATATAATGTAAAGATGCAGAAAGAATAAAAAACAAAACAGAGTAGAAATTATCCAAGTTTTCCTTTACAAAACAGAAAAAGCCAACCTACAAAAACAAATGTATCAAAGAAACATACAAACACTTAATATTAATGTTGTACCAAGCATTGAAAATACTTTATTGCAATATCTGTGGCTTATAGTGCATTCAATTAAACTATTAAGAATATTTATGTTACTTTTTTTAAAAGTCTTGGTTTATTAGAAGGGATCTGCAAGTGTATTTCTATTAGAAATGTGGTAAAATAGAGGTATAGTCTGCACAGAATAAAATGCCTATGTAGGTAATATATAAATACTACACTGTCGCTCTACTAATTACAGGACATGTTGAATTGTATAAATGTGTTGAACTCTTTAAATGTGTCTTTTTTCAATGCTTTGAGCTAAATCATTGAATTACAGGAGGGAATCGAAGCCCAAATTTAGTTATGTGGCATTCTGTCTGAAAAGTAAAGAACATTTGCCGATAACAAATATATTTTGAAATTTAGGTGAACTACAAAGTTTTGTATTTAGTGCAGCTTTATCCCTGAGCCAACTTTTACACCTTGTTCTTCTGCAGAATGCCTCTCCTCCCTCTTCCACTAGGATTCCCCACCCAGAAAGCCCTGTGTGGCAGATTTGTGCCTTTCTTGTGCTCTTTTCATAGAGCAGAGAATGCAGCTGAAAGGCAGGGCAGGCTTCCTCGCTGCCCCGGGACCAGTCCAAATTGTAATCCTATTCCTCTGTTTATCAAAAAGAGGGAGAGAGCAGAGAGAGGGAGGCATTGAGCTGACAGCTTGATTGTGATGCTCCTGTCTGATAACTCAGCTAACCTTATCCATCTATTTCACCTCAACCTTGCAGCCATGTCCCCAACCCCCGTCCACCTGCTTCATCCTCTACCGTATGAGAGCTGCACACACACACACACACCCCTACACACACACACGCACACACCCACACCCCACACACACACACACAACACACACACACCCACAGACCCACCCACACACACCCATACAGGCTTACCTTGCACACTCTCTCCCTCTCTGTCTCTCTTTTTCTCTCTCGTTCCATAATACACACACACAAATAATCACTGCACACCTCTGACCCCTTTATCGAGTGTCGGTGTTAATCCTCATCTCTCTGCTCAATGCAGAGCACAATCACAGAGACCCGCAGGACCTGCAGTTAGCGCTGTGGTTAAGTAGCCCAAGGTGAAGAAGTCTGTGATAAAGGTGGCACAAAGGGTCAGTAGCTGCTAGGAGCATGGGCCCGGGCCTGTGACTGGCCATGGCCTTGAGACAGGACAAAGAAGCGGGCTGCGGAGGATGAGCACAGAAAGAGGGACTGAAGAGGAAATGGAGGACAAAGAGAGAATGTGCATGGTGAGGTTAATATACAAGGATAAGATGAGAGGATGTATGTTCTTTAAAAACCTGCAGGGTCTCAACTTGTTTATTCAGGTCATGCAGGGCTGAATACGTCAAAAGTCTGAATCCGATACAAAGTGTCATCCTTTTTGGTGTTTGATTTCAGCTTTTACAGGCTCACAAGTAGTTTTCATTATTATTATTATTATATGATAGTTTTATTTTGAGGAACAGAATACTTTTAGCCTAGTCTTACGTTCAAAGTCTGAACCTCTCAGCCATCTAATGCCTGTTACTGTTTCTGTATAAATCTGTATTTGTAGAACATGGACACGTGTAGGCTCCTGTACAAAATAAAGTGCCTCTGTTGCAGGTTTAATTTTAATTTATTTATTGTTTGTGACAATTGATTTATAAAAGCTAAAAGAAAAATTGGATGATAGAATGCATTACTGTACATCAAATATGAATTACATAATGATTCTTTATTTAAGTTTCTATATTGAGAAAAATCATTTTGTTTTTGTACTACATGAACCATTAACATTGCCCGAGCACAGAGCAATGTTCATTTGTAGATGCATCCAAACAAAAGCAAGATTTTATAGAGAGTTCTTTAATTGTCAGTTAAGTTGCAGGAAAAACTACAATACACTAAAACAGTTCAAGATGTCAAAAGAGGATGTACTTTATTAGAACAAGTTTCATGTGGAGGATCAGCTCTTTGAAAAAAATTTCAGTGCAAATCGAGGGAGAAACCAAAAACTGCATTGATTTTCCCTACACATTACTTTAGCTTCCTAGTTTCTTCTTTAATCTCTTCATTTAAAAAAAAAAAACAAACTATAATTTGTATTTTAATTATAAGTAGCTCTCCTGTACAGTCATGGGGAGTAAAAGCAGCATGTTCATTAGTCAGGCTGGCAGGCGTCACATGTCAGCTAAGTTAACAGATGTTTTGCAATTAATATACTCTAATTACTGTATAATGAAAAATTACACAGCTTCCGTTAAATTAACTCTTGCAGAGGATTTTTACGTTGATGGACTGTGGAGTGTTGATAAGTAACATATTTAAATTGAAGCCATTTGCGAGTTTTATGTTAACATCCAGCCACTGTGATCCAGCAAATCAATCACAGGTACCTTTAATGATACTCTTCTATGTTCCGAAAACATTCATCTTACCTTCTCATTCCGCTGTAACCCCACTCTGAGAATTGTCCTTGGTACACCCATATGACACACGACATGGCGCACCCAGCCAATGCCAGAAACACAGGCGGACCCACAAGCCTGTATATAAAACACACGTGCATGGTCACACAGACAGACACACACACACACACACTTTAGACAGGTTCACTGTCAGAGATAAATGATGCCTGACACTGTGGCCTGGAGAAATGGGCTGACTGAGCAGCAGTGAGATGAAGATACTTCTCACAAAGGTTCCCTGAGCCAAACAAGTAGTGTCCCTGGGAAACCTGGACACTGACTTCTGTTGCTTGAGGGCCACATGTCAGTCAAAACATCCTCCAAACAACCGCGATGAAAGCTGACGAAGTTTATCACCTGAGCTGCAAACTTGTAGATTGACAACTTAATGACAGGATGAAGTCAGTAAATATGGCAGTACTGAAAAAAAACAGCTGCCTTCATTCAAAATCAAATCAGGAATCACGCATTTATGTCAAATTAATAGACTTATTACTGTCCGTGGTATTCATGACTTTTTTAATATTTAATTGTCAGACCCAGTGCTTGCCTTTGATTCTTTGTGTTGACAAAGACTAATGTGAGTTCAAGACGATACAGAACACTTTTAATGTGATGTCTGTCCTTTGTGCCAAGAAACAATAGCAGCTGTAGCTCAGGGGCTTCTTGGTGTTGTGGGAGCCTCAGACGCAGACAGGAAGGGAAGGCTCTACACAATGTTTAGAGACTTCCTATCCCCTTTAGGATGATCAGATCAGTCAGTCAGAGGGCTCTCGGTGGGGCCTCAGGGTCAAGGGCCACGCCAGTCACACAAGACACAACAGAATCTAGGCGTCTACGTGCTAGGCTGCTGTAGAAATTGAACGCAAAAGTACTGTCAAAAGCCGAGCTGTAGAAGCTTTATTACACGATAAAATAGGACACAATGACATTCTCTGAAGACACAGTTGGTGAAAAAGAAGAAAGAAGAAAAAAATTACAAAGCAGAATTAAATCTCTAAAATTGCTTCAAGTGCCTCCTTCCAAAAATATCTACAGAGGGAGGGAGAACAGAAAAAAAGAGCAAGTGTGTGAGAGAAAAAGGAAACAGGCCTTTACAACTTTAAAGAGAAAGAGGCTGTGGAGTGAACGGGAGAAAATATTTACTCAGGGAATTAGTTCAGGATCATTGTGTGCGTGCAGGGCTTTAGTTCCCTGGCTCCATTTCAAGGCCCAAGTGGCTCAACTGGAGCTCCCTCCAGGGCAGGCCTAATTATCACAGGGCTAGGGCCATTAAAATGCTTAACTAACCTCGTTTCTCCAAAACGCACAGATTAACGCCAGCCTCCAGCAAAGTGTCGGGAATAACCCTGCTGCCTAATACCCTCTTTGATTTTTTTTTCCTAGTGTGGAGAGGCGAGGCAGAGGACTGGTGTGGTAATAGTTATGGATGGATAAGAATACTGAAAGTTAATGTCCAGCCAACCCATTCTTTCAGTTTAATTGAATGTGTAGTGCTTACAGAAGAGGAGGAAAACAGCAGACTGTTTACCTGAGGCCATGCATCAATCTTCACATGTCTACATGCCACAATTAATGCTTTTCATTTATAAACAATGAAGACACATGTGCACTTAAGAGTGTACAGTGTATACATACAGTAGTTCCTTAACCAAATAGTAATATAATGCTCTCTTTCCAGTTGCTGGTATCAGCTCAGCACAAATAACCTCAGTACACCTATTTGGTGCTTCCACAGCATGGACTATATACCAAGTGGGACTACAGGGGATTATTTTTGGTCCCTGTTCTGCTGTGCTTCCAAGCAAGACAAAGTGAGACCATAAATGTGCCATAAAATCAAGGAGATTACTGACTGGTTGGTCCAGAATCGCTGCTGTAACAGAATGTATGTGCATTATTATGTTGCACCACTCAATGTGGAGCCAGCCTAGCAGGAAGTCATGAAAACTGTCCAATAAAGTTTTCATGTCTGCTCAGTCTTGATGACTTGACTACAGATTTTAAGTCTACACAACTATATTGTCACTTCAGAAAGTCTTAAAACTATAGTTAATATGGAGTTTATAACTGACAGTTGTCAGCTTCCTGCACCGGCTAGGACCTACATCAGCAGTGGGAAAAAAAACATGAAAGTTGAAAGTGAATGAAGTCATGCTGAATTGAGTGCACTGAAGGGGTACCACCAGACAAAAAGGGGCATAAATGGTAACTGATACGGATACTTCATATGGACCGTTTGTCATGATGCTGCTAGAGCTTATTAAAACTGCTGCCATGCTCCAATCATTGTTTGATTGGTCTAGGTATAACTAAAGGTAGCTCAGTGGAGCAGATTTTTTAGTGGCCGTTCTAGCATATATGATTAATGAATAAATAAATGAATTTCTGTATTCTGACCTGTTATAAGAAATGTGAATAATTAAGGACATTGTGTTCATTAATCGAGCCCAGTCTCTTCACATGTGCAACATATGGAAGTCAACCATTATTTTTTTTATTTTATGCCGTGACATCAATACATGTGTGTGAGTCTAGTAATGAATGACAGAGTGGAAATGTTAGCAACTGGTTTGTGAATATAGGAAAACAACTTACTGTGAACGCAATGTTAGTAGAGTTGCGAATTAGCATAATGCTATATACTCTTGTGCAACACATCAGATTTTTTCTTCTATGTTTATTGCACTGTCCCTGACAATAAAAAAAAAAAGTAGCGAGCCTGGATTAACCAAGTATTACTGGTTGGTTGCATTAAAAAAAAATACTGGGCAGGAAAGTCAAAGAATGGGATCACAATGAGAAGTTATGAGTCCATGAAAAAATCAACTTCATAGTCAGATAAGCTACAGTTGCTAGCTTCTTGGTAGCTACCCCCTGGCAGTACTCAACTCAGCGAGTGAGTGCATGAGCTGATGCACCTATGAGGTTGTAAGCCGTGTTGACTGGCAGGTCACCTGACTAATCATTTACAAAGAACCGCAATAAACCATATGCTACTAGCTAGTTTCCAAGGCGTGTGGTTTTTCTTTCATCGACTGGACTGGAAATTTGGTTGAAGACGTTTCGCCACCCATCCGGGAAG
>JAQQAE010003837.1:0-19600 GCA_029823295.1 Pseudamia nigra | reverse complement strand
AATAAAGTGCTTGTGTGTGAACCGCCGGTTTCCTCGCCGTTTTTACTCCACATGGCCGCCCAGCGCCACAATATTGAACAACAAGGCAACATCTCAATAGTTAATTCTTCTGCATTCTTATCCATGTTCAGTAAAATTTTGTCTGCTTTTGAAAAATACAAAAATAGAAGATGTAATTTCCGTTAGCAACAAGCAAGATCATGTCTTCTATGGTGAGAACAAAGCTCAGTTTGCATTGTATTTGTTTCCTATACTGATGTTGGATTCTCCTCTGCCAATTCATATGGACATGAGAGATTTTCTGTCTGTGTTGTGGAAACAGATGGTTTTAATATTTCCATTTGGATGCAAAACAAGATCAAAGTTAACCAGATTTTTGTGAGGAATATATTTCCATGACGACTGCACGGATGCTGCTAGACAGAGCAGGGGATGGTTGTGAGGAAATAATGTGTGTATATGCTGTGTCAGCAACAGAGATGCTGATGCACGGGCCTTCTCAGGTCTCACTGTAGATGACCAAAGACTTGACACAGCTGGACTGTGCTTTCCCTGATGTAAGCACAGTCTGCTATGTGCATGGTTGCCCTGCTGGGCAGCCATGCACATAGCAGAATAAGGAAAGTGACATTGTCTGGAAGCCAAAAAACCCATCGTATTTAATCTGCTTTTAATTCTTTCTTGGACTGAGACATTGGGAAATATAATTTTTTCTTAGTGAGGATTGCATTAATATTACTATATAACAGTAGAACAATTCTAAAATATTTGGCATTGTTCAAGTGGAGGGCCCACACTGATCCATTAGCAGTCGGTCTGTTCCTGCAGGAGCAGCTACACCACAACATGCTTTATGGATATAAATTTATGGATTTACAACGCATCCAAGCCAGTGTTCTTACATTTTACCAAACCTATCAGGATGGCATACCCTGGCTTAACATCCATGAAATACATCAGAAACAACATGCAACAGAAATGTGCATAACTCCATACATTCTAAAAAAATTGTGTTTGGTTACAATTAAATCAACACAGACATATTTCATAATTAGGAGATCCGTATGCCATAATTACAAGATCTGTAAGTTGGAATAATGAGATAGAGATCTCATAATTACAAGATAGACAGTCTATTTTTTGTGTTTGATGAATGCAATGCTCTTCCATAAACTCTCAAGACTGAAAAAAGTTATGAAAAAACTATACTCCCATAGATTTAATAAATTAAAAAAGTATGTATTCCATAAACCTGAATAAAATAGCTGGCGCACCCATGGCACACCCTTCAGTGTTAAACATTCACCAGCAAAAGGCTTTTCTTTCTGCTTCTAACATTTACAAACCACTGCAGCACATCAGAGATGTAGCTGTGGGTAGAATTATAAGACTGCATACAATGGTAATATTTAAGTACTGTACATCAAATGTTTTACTTAAGTAAAGTATAGGTAAATAAAAATTACCTAGTTTTCCACACTTAGCCCTGATGATTTAGTCATTGGTGCAATCACAGAATGTCTAAAACACACATAAACAGACAGACTGCATTAAGCCTAAAGATGTTCTCTGAAGGTGTATGGCCTCTCCTATAATTACCACTTCATCAGTAAAGTAAAACAGAGGCCCCGGTACTTTTTCATCTGGGAGGGTAAGCAGCTTGCCTTGCTTGGCTGTGGTTGGACTGCAGGCTCTGCTGCTGTCAGCCACTCAGACTGTCTGCTCTGTATGTTTGTTTATGCATAGTTGACTCAGGAAACTGAATGTGAGGATGTTTCATCTGCAAAACAGGTAATGAAAGAAGTGACAAACTGAACTCATTCTGTCATTCTGTAAACATGTTTCAATATGTGCACAAAAATGCAGAAAATGCTTGTGTCAAGTATTTCTCTAAATAATGATATGAACATCAACTTGAAGACATATCAAGATTGCTTTTAGTACTGACAGGAGGACGCTAGAAGGATGTGGCACATGTCCTCATCTTCATGACCTTTTTGGTGAAGGCTTCACCACTCATATATTTGCTTTTAAACTCTGCAAACTCTTTTAAACTTTTAGGTTGGTGATGTCATTTCCCTTGGGCTGAGGTCAGCATAATTTCAAAGTCCAGATTGGCCTGTTGAGGATCTAGAGCTTCTCCACTGCTGACTTAATGGCAGCCTACTGATCAGTTAACATTGAGACAAACTGGATTCTTTACCAAATACCAGTATAGTATTCAGTGTATGTGTGAATTGTATTGGAAGTCAGTCACTCTTAACAATCATCATACAACTGCATTTATTTTCTAGTCTAAAAACAGTAAACTGCAAACAGTAGTTTGGTTTAAAATGTAACCAGTAACCCATCTGCAGAAATAAGTACAGTAACCATATATGAGAGCAGCCACTTCATATCATCTCACATATCCATATTTTTAATTGCTTCAGTGCTCCACTTCATGATGTGTCATGCTGTTATACAAAGTGAGTGTGAATATGCTCCAGGTTCTCAGTGTGAATGCTGACAGGAGCAGCCATAATGGCTGAAGGTCTGCTAAGTAAATTGCTTCAAAGTAAGTGGTGTCACGACTAAAGCAGAATACAAATAAGAGGAAAAGCATATGTGTTACTCCCTCTGTTTTTGTCACTTCATATGTCTCAGGTTTAGATGTGGAAACCAGATCATTTATGTGCATATATCATTTAGTTTCAGTATTTGTAAAAATGCTAAAAACACTTGGTGTTAAAAGAATAGTTGAATGGAACCATAGAGTTGTATTATTACACTTTAAATGCCATAAAATACCATAAAGTACCACTGCACTTAATAACCTTTGAACCTACGTATCCTCAAAATTCTGCCCCTCGGTGCCTTCACTCTGGCCCATGCCTGTAGGACACCAGTATTTATGTACCAGGTCGAATCAGAGTGTCTGTTTTTTCACTTTCTCTGCTAAAGAGTTAAATTTATTTCCATAATTCACAGCATAGGGGGTTGAACACAAAAGCAACACGCACCCAATGACCTGATCTTGTATGTAAAATGAAGACATTAACAGTGCTCCACAATAGAAAAAGAGCAGAACAACAAAGACCCACTAGTCACACTTATTCAATGTTGGATGCCATGCATAATTAGAGAGTACCTTTTGTGTAAGTAAAATAGAAACACTTCTTATAGCTCTGTTTTACATGTACACATTGAAATGAATATTCAGACAGTTGAGACCCTGAAGCTGGCCCTCATTACATTACCAATGCCATTTTCAGCCCACCGCGTCACTAACCGAACCTCTTCTGGCTCGTTCCTGACCTTGTGTGTGACACACAGTAATTGAGATTCCCAGCTCATTGTTACCTAATTAAAAACCTTCTAGAGCCTTGGACACCAAGAAAGGAAAAGCTCTGATGCAGAGCAGCCTTAGGAAAAAGAATAATAAAAAAACCCAGAAATGATCTGAACCATCGTGCTCATTAACACCACTAATGGTAAATTAGAATAGGATTATAAATAACAGACATTTTTTTAACTGAAGGCAATTCCTCCTAATGTAATAAAACTATTAAACTATTAGGAATGTGCAAAATTATCCTATATGCCTACAAGGGTGTACTGTTTTTGGCTGCGTTACTGATGACAGTGTGTCTGTGGTTACGACTGTCTGGACTCCATCTGGCCTCTGACCCAAACCACAGAATTCAGTCTACAGCTCATTAGCACCCATTATTCCATCCAACTCCAGTGGCTGTATGTCACTGTTGCCATCTATTGGATGTCCCTGCATGTACAATTCTCATGGAAAATAATTAATGCTCACTTAAAAAAAACAAATAGAGTGTGTCTGTTCAGATGCAGATAGCAAGCTATAAAAGTTTCCATGAGTTTCAGTAAATAAAAATACACATTCTCATCCAGGCCAGAACTGTATAGTAAATGAAGACAATGTGAAATGACATAGAAATGAAGTTTTAAAATCATCTTTGTTTAGTTTCATTTTCAGGTTATTTCAGTCAAGTTTCCAGAATAAGACATACAATATATACAAAACAACACTGAACAAGAATAAAATGGTTTTGTCTAAACCTGTACTGTAAACTACATTCATAACTGGTTGCGTTGTCATCTTAAATGAATCACTAAATCACAGTCATTTATGTTGTCTATTTTATTGTTTCTCATTTTTCTTTTTTAATCTAGTTGTCACTTTTTATTCTTGTTTTAGTCTCATTTTATATTTTTATGCTTGCATTTCACACTCTGTACTTATTGTAGATAATTGCTCTTTGTTACTTCTGTTGATCTGCGATGTGTGACATAATCATCTCATCTGTGATTATAAGGTGTTGTGTGCATGGACTATAGGCTGCAAATGAGTTCCCTTTTGGGGATTAATAAAGTAAATCTGAATCTGAATTCTTTCATCCTACTTTTTCAGCTTCTGTAAACCAAAGATTTACTCATATTACCTGAACCTACATTTGAAAAATAAACGAGCCAATTCCTCAAAATAAAATTAAAACATCAGATTGCTTATACAAAAATATGACTTAAAGTATGAAATGAAAAGCCAAACTGAAAGAATCAATTAAAAAATGTATTTATAATTGCAACTATAACAACACTGATTTAGACTTAAATCTACAGATGCAAAACAGCATTCAGTCACACGATACATAAATTATCATCAGGCAGTTACAATACAAGGACATATGACAACAATACGTCTAGGGCTTCACTGATATGTCTTGTGCTAGTGAACAAGAAAGGTATGTGGAATCTACAACACAAGGACAAAACGTTAAGTCAATCTGAAATAAAAATTTGTACTGAGATGTTATCCTGTCTGAGTCCGGATTTTTTGGCTTCCATTAGCATCCAGAGTCAAAACAGCCTTGAATTCTGTAAACTCCCTCATCCATCACAAGGCTGAGACTAAGTCGACAACAGAACCAAAACTCCTTGAAACAATGTGAGACATGGAAAGCACAGATCTGATATAGGCTCATATTTTTGCTGTAAAAGTAAGTATGCTGTATTTAATCTGAATATTGATGCTATTTGTAAAAAGGGGTGAATGTGTTTGTTTGTTTGCAAGACAGCTCAGAGGGAAAACAAGATGTAAAAAGTGGGGAGAAGCATTACAGAAAGTAGGGAAAAGATGGCACAGAGGGACATATCTAAACTGTGTGGACTCAAAGAGACAACTTGTCACTAAAAATAGAAGATGTGATATTTTATTTATCATCTATGGATGCTCATACGTCCACACACTCCTATGCAGACACACAGAGATCTCTTTGTGCATTACTCTTCGTGTGGGTGTATCAGGAAGCCGGTGGACAGACTATGTGTGTGTGAGATACTCAGACTTACTGATAGTAACTGTGTGCCTACATGCGCTATAAAAGTGCATGTTTTCTCTACCAGAGAGACGAGGTCTGTTGTTGCAGCCTTAGTAGAGATTTAGTTTGAGGTAGCACATAATAGCTGGTGACATTATCATTTATATCAGTAGGCTGCCCCCATGCATATAACAAGATTCTCTGTGAGCTGCCAAATGGAACTTTTGTGTGCAGACTTTAGCATGTCATCCAAGAGACAAGTGAGATAAACCCACACACACATTTTAATAGGTGATGTTACTATTTTACTGATAACTGTTATCTCATATAAGATGAAAGAACAGAAAACACCAAGATGACATTCTACCACAAGTGAAAGGTTATATTGATACTATCACATCACAAGGCAGTAAAAAGGAAAATAATCCACTTTGGTACCACTAGTTGGTTGCCTAGTAGACACTAGTTACCTAGTGCCTACTTTATTACTCATTTATAAGGCAGCTATAGGCACCATTATCCTCTAACATTTTTATGGAGGATACTAGGTTCATGGTCCCATGTCCATGCCATTCATTTACTCATACCAGACATGTTAATGTCATAGTTTCAACGAGGCTGAACAGCTTTACTTGAAACCTACCATTAACCACTTCAGTATTTCTATTTACTTGGGATTGGTGGCCCTACTGCTTGTAACAACAAACAACTTTAAAGAATCTCTCAAAATTCTACTACATATTTTGGTGGATATATCAGCATTGTAAACTGCACTTTTAACTTATTAACCTTGTGAATGGTTAATATGCATACCTCATATCACCTCATACTGAGTAGCATCTTCCAAATAAACTGACTGAAAAGTGACAAGAGCAAAAAAAAAAAAAAGGAAAACAGAAAAAATACTCCAGTCTGATGTCAACAATAAGTTTGAAACTACTTTCTTGCCATGAAAAATTACGTTGTACCAGTTTTCCCCAATTATGGACAACCTTCTCTTTTGTCAAAAATCTTTCAGAGCTTTAAATCCACACACACAATTTAAACTTTATCTCCATGCTGCACACCTGTGTTTTCAATGGAAGCTATCTACCAGAAACTTGTAATAGATTATTAATATTCATAAGCGTGAGTCTCTGAGCTCTGGGTCTGTTGTGATGTGTTCATTCAGAACCTCTAACTACAGTGAGTTTATTACTTCTGCAGTAAAAGTCCACATGCTGTTGATAAAGTTTGAGTGACAGGAAGAATCACTATCAGCTTTTGTGTGTAAAACTCAGTGAGAAGTCTCTGATGTGAAAGTAGAACAGGACAAAAGAGGAGGATGAAGTTAAACTATGACAACTTTAAAATATGTAGCAACACTCTGGTTGTAAATTGGAAATTTCTGCAATAAATAATCTGGAATATCTTTCACCAGTTACAAATCAATATTGAATGGTAGGTTCTTAAAAAGGCACACAGATGACATTTTTCAGCTTTCTGGACAAGCAGGAAGTTCTTGCACTGACAATACAACTTCGAACATTAGCACAATTTTCTGCAGATGGACAAGACAAAAATACATTATTGTGCAAGTTTGCGCCCTTATTGTATCATTAAGTTTATGCACAAAAATGGGCAGTACCAAAGCATAAAAATCAGAACTTCATGGCTTCAACAGACAAAAATCCATATTTAGGGTGATGTCCATTCCAACAATAAGAACCATTTGATGTGTGCTGAATGAAACCTGCTTTAAGTCACTAGATCTCTGATTCCTCAGTAAGGTCAAGTGCAAGGGGATATAGCATATAATAACCATGATGTATTTTTAGGTATTACCTGTGCATTCAGGTTCTATCATAATTGAGAAATACATGTGTATGGTCAATATAAGACTTTTGCAGAGTGCTACTGTATATAGAAACATGCTAACACACCTTAAAGATGAAAAGAAAATATAAGCTGATACAATACATAAAACCCTAACTTCACTTTCCCTGTTATAATCTAAATATTGTAAAATATATCAGCTTTCATGCTGCTCTGAGACCAGCTCACGTCTCCTTGGAACGCCAAGTGACCTGCTTTTGCTTGACTTAGTGTCTCTTCCCTCCCACTTCAGTCATTTAATCTTGGAACAGTATCAAGATAGCGATCTCCCTTTAACCTCCACAGAGGGAACGGACACAAAGGGACACACTCCCCACTTCATCACTCAGCATCCAGCAGCGGTGGCATGCCAAACAATCTCATTAGCTGGCGGCCAAAAGCTCGGGGACAGCGGCAATGTCCTGAATGAACCACAGCTCTCTGCTTATTTGAACATCCTCTCTCCTCTACAGCATCCATGCACTCATGTGTCAGCATATGTAATGAACTCACTCAGAGCTACCCTCAGCTTTTACTCAGAGGAAATAGGCTGTGCCATCACTCTGAGTAGCTTTTTACAACTCAACACTGATCAATTAATGACTAGGAATGAGACCCTGAGAGATAGTCATACGGCTATATTAGAGTGATGCTGAGTGAAAGAGCAGCACAGGGACTGGAATAATAAACTATGAATTGCAACTCCCAGCAAATTCAACAGCAGAGATGCACTTTCATAGCCTCACACACATATTGATACCTCTTAAAGCTGGCCATTCATACCAAGGTTGCTCGCCTCATATACAGAAGGTGATTTATTTTGCTCTCATATCCAGGTCCCTCTTCAGAGAAATGAGCTGAAACTCTAACGGCAACCATAGTAATCAACATTTCCAATCCTTCAAGCACTTACTGAAGTCCAAAAGAATCATAACTAGAAAGCAAAAGTAAAGTCTCGGATCTGTTTGTAATGCAAGCTTACATAAGACCAGAAGGAAACAAATCAAAGCTGTAAAGAAAAAGTGTAGTATCATGTAGCGTAGGTAGGAGGAGTTACTCACGGCTCCTGTCACCTTTCCACCTCCAGTTTCCCTTGTACTTCCCCGAGCCGTCCCCTGGTAAACAAACTCCACTTAGCACCTCTGCCAGCAGGACCAGCAGCAGCAAAGGCATCTGCCCGCTGGCCATACCTGCCTCTGAAGTTTGCATTGGGAGGCTACAGCCAAGAGTCCAGGGCCATGGGGAGTTTTGTCTCACACTCAGACATCTCCTATACAGCTGTGGGGCAAGATCCAAAACAACAACACTTCCTTCTTTTGCTGTGGTACTGTAGCCCTAGGGGTTGCACACTTAAGCCAGGTAGCCCGCTCCTCTCTCTCCGAGGGGATTGAAATGATTCTTTTGAAGTGCAGTGTGACTGTAATTCTAGCAGTGGTAGATAGGCAGGCAAAGTAAACCCAGATCTCTGGAGCTTCAGTGAAGAACTGACGCTTGTCTCTTCCCCCTCTTCTTCCTTCTTTTTCCTCTTTTCAATGCCTCTTGGAGTTTTTAAAGCAGCCAAAGCCTCAGCTACAGCTCAGTTGTAAAGAACAAGAAAGAAGTAAAGAGTTTTTCCCTCTTGCAGAGCAGGAGTTGTCCGGGTCACAGAGGCGACCAGTGACACGAATAGTGAAACATCACAGATCCGGCAGCTGCCAACTCTTGTCACTTGCACCAGGCAGTGACTGAATGAGTGAGTATGTCCAGGAGACTGTGCATGTATAAATGCATCTGTGTCCTTCTCCTACCTCCTCGTCCACCTACCACTCGTCTCAGATCACATGAGGCAGTGTTGATATGAAAATAAGGAATAAATCACAGAGATCACTACAGAGCAGCCTTGACTTTGTCAACAGAGCGTATGAGAGAGGGAGGGAGAGAGGAAGAGAGACAGAGAGCGGGAGCAGGCAAGGGAGGGAGGGAAATGTGGAGGAGAGAGACCAAGCATGGGGGGTGTGAATAGCAATTTCTCAAGTGTGATGGCTATTGCACTTTTCTATGCCCATGATGCTTGTTCAGAAATGCATTTTCATTATGGATGTCTCCAATCTGAGTACTGTATATGTACAGTAGCTGTGTGTGCTATGGGAATAAGATTACAGATAACACATTTAAGGAAAACACTGTACCCGTGTGCCAAACCAACAACCCCCTGAGCATGCACCTGTCTACACATGTACACAGACCAGTTTGACAGCATGCTGATTTGCTTCTGAATGTAGGTATACATTTGCTACAGGATAAAATCTGCAACAGAAAATATGAACAATATCAGTTAAGTAAAAAGTTAGGAGATATACTTTAACATGTCATAGCATATCGAGTTACACTGTTCAGAAGTATGTCTTAACCATTTTATTGATGACAAAATAATGTAACTTTTACATTTAATTACTTTTAGATTACTATTTTAAGAAAACCTTTAAAACTGGCATAAGGCAAAATAGTAAAAAAACAAACAAGCACCTGAACCAAGCAGATTATATTTCATAGCAACAAGCATTAAAGAAAACAATAATGAAAAAAGATTTTCACTGTGCAGTGTGCACCATTTGAATTCTTTTTCAGTTTCAGTTTTGTTGAATTCTCAAGTTGGAGAAGACTTATTAAAATTTTTATCCAACACATCTGCTCACCTCATGTTCTACAACATATGCTCTTTTTACAGAAAACAATATATTGTATGATGTAAGTCCTTTGTAAACACCAATATTTTTTTTAGTAACGGTAACTGATTACCTTTAACTATACAACTTCCTACAGTATGTCTCACTCCTGATATGAAATAGTTACAGAAGTTAAAGCTGAAATATGTTACCTAAAGAGCGTAAAGTTGGTAAGAAGCAAAATCTGATGTTTGCTCCTATTGGTCAAAGTTAAATTATTTTCTTGATAAGCTCTGGATGTTTCATATAGTGCATGAACTTTCACTGACTTCCTGAAATGAGAAAAATGACTGTATGATGCTCAGTCTGTAATAGCATATGCTCTAAAATAAAAAAACAGCATGTTGTTTTCCATCCTCCCTCAAAAGGATTACTTATTTATTAAGTGCAACAGTAACATATCTTTCAAATGCATATGTATGGTGAAATATACACAGTGCATGGTCATAGAACATGCACTTTTATGCACATGCACAAAATGTGCACTCCACATAAACTATTTTTGTAAAAAAACAAGCTCAGCAAGTCTGGGTTTAGAGTTACACCACTCATTTCCTCTGGCTGCCCAGGCCGTCAGGATGCAGGTGAGTGCAGGTTAAATGTGGGAAACTGGGGTGTCAGCAGCACTTCCCTCTCTGCCCTCCATCCATGTCTCCAATATGCCCTTCATTATTGCTATGTAAAATTCAATCACTCAGTGTAAAATGCTCTACACAAAAGACTGTGTAATAAGGAAGTAAATGGTGAATTTACATTATGTAAGGTCAAGGTGAGGAGGAGGTCAACATAATTCTACACATGCTTGCTGTATGTCATAGAATCTTATGAGGTACAGTTGCATATACCATTCTCAAATTGACTTTGAATATGTTTATTAAGTTGAATAGAGGTTACAGTGCCTTAGAAAGTGTTCTTATTCATCAGACATGATTCCAGATATGGTGGCCCTTCAGGATCATGCTCCTTATGGTGTAATTAATAGTGCTACATTAGCTGCTGATTGAAGACTGATTCAAACAGCTCTCTAATGAGTATGCCTCTGGAATAATTACCACTGTAATGACAACAGGCCACTGTAGCCCCTCTGGATGCCCATCTAATACTCCTACTACCTGCAAAATGTCACTCCTAATGCCAACTGCTTAGAGACTTGGACAATGTAATGCAAATTCTATGCAGGGAGAATAAATGGCATGGCAAGTTACAACGAACGGAGAGAGAAAAGAAAGATTAATGTCATGTTTACTTAGAGCCAAATGGTACAGTATAGCAGAGGTCGATAACATGCCCAGTACAAACATAAAAATTACTGTCTTTGCCAGGTTACAGAGAGGAGGTGTAGACTATCACGTCAGATGTCAGCACAGTTATTATAGGCTTTGGTCTGATTCTTTTGTTTTGTGTGTTTAGAGGCAAGTGTTGACATGTGATCCCGATGTCCCAAAGAAAAGTAATTGGCTCCAATTGAGAAGCAGACATGAGAAACCCATAGGTCAGTAATACTGTATTTCATTGATGGGCAGTGATTTATTAATTTTGTTATTTTGTTTAGTTTATTCAATCATCCTATGTTAATCACTGTCTGATACACATAATGTTGTTTCATATTTACAATGCTGTTTTCTCTGTGTGTAAAATATACCTCATAATTATTGTAGCTGAAGTTCACAAAATGCTCCACATTAGTGTAATCACATACACTCCACCTTTAAAGGCCCCATATTGTGACACATTTATATACTTCCAGCATATATTATCTATTAAAAGCTTCTCTAAGGCTGTTGCTAAGTAATGTTTGTTGACTTATTATTTTTTCCTTAATTTTCCAAAGGTCTCTTTCTTTTTGTAAGTTTATCAGGCTAAGTTCACACTGCAGGTGCAAGTGTCTCAAATCTGTTTCTTTTTGCTCGTGTGTGGCCCTGCTCTGTCTTTTTCTAGGCAATGTGAATGGCACAAACCACATGGAATCTGATCATTTTAAATCTGATTTGGGCCCCTTCCATATGTGTCTCAAATGGGATACAGGTGTGGCATTTAGCAATGCAATCTGAATCTGAAGTATATGGGGTAAAGTTAGACCGATATTCACAGATTTGACCTACAGTACCATGATCAATATCACATTAATGACTAGTTATGAATAGACAAATAATACCTCTGTCTGATCAAAGTAATGTAGGCAGCAAACTACAACTAGAGTTTCATTGAAATCAGTCATCCTTTGAGCAGTATAAATTATTTTGACCTAGTTGATGTGTGCAGGACTAATCCATTTTATCTTTACTATGATTGCTTCTCACTTGTTTTTCCTGTCATCCATGTTGATGCATAAAATTCTGAGGAGGGAAGTGAGCAAGTGCAGATCTTCACAGCTTTTATTTTTCATCACAGACTTTACATAAACATCAAAACTGAATAAAGATGCATTTTCACAGCTTGGGACCTTTAAAGTTATGGGACACCACACAATTGGTTATGACTCAGCTGCTACCAAGCTACACGTTGTTTTTCACTTAAATGTTCTGTAAGTCCATGGCTGAGAAAATAAATTAACTAAGATCACGGATATGAAAGAAATACGCGAATGCTGTATACAGAACATAGAAGACTTGGTTGTCTTTTGGTAACATAATCAGATTTGCTGTCATTTCTGGTCTCAGTATGAATAAATGAAACCTGAAAGTTATTTTAGAATGCATCCTCCTCTCGTGGCTCCATTATTACAGTAAATAACTCAGATGATGTCTGGGCTCATGCCAGGCTGGTTGATTGCTGATCTGTTATATACAGGATAATTTACATTGTTTCTTTGTCTTTACGTCTCACAGGTCCTGCACACTCTGCCAGCTGCAGCAGCACACAAAGGTAAACCTTTGGGCCTATATACATAGTCTTCAGATAAAAAAGATAATGTGCCTTGATATTGTTTCTTATACTGATGTACATACTCATGTATTGGCATTCTGACTACCAATACATGAGTGTGTACTGATGTACATACTCATACATTGGTAGTCAGAGTGCTAATGTCCAGGTTTCAGACTGACCAGCACTACACTCCCTTAGCCCATTTCCACCAACATGTGTTGGTGTAAGAACTACATCAAAAACCTATGAAGTCGTCCTTCCAGTCCGACTACACAGACCTAAGCTCAACTACAGATACAGAGGAGCTAATCCTCAGGGCTAAGCTGTTGCAACACAAGACTCACTGTGATCCTTAAAAGTCACAACAGACATCAGTAAATTTAACAGGATTAACTAGAAAGTGAAAACTATTACATAACAGCAAATGTAAACATGACAGCTTTAAGCTTTCTTTCTTCTCAAATTTCATCTCTACTCAGCAACCAGCTCAATCCTGACTCATATTATCTGCCTCCAATCAACATGGACTATTTTTTCATCTTATAATGCCCCTGTATGAATAGAATCACAAAAAATGTACTGTATTTCACATATGTATTTTTGCTGTATGCATTTATTACTGTGCCTGCTCTGTTTGTTTTGCATTTAGTTTAATTACAACTGTGTTGCAACACTATTTCCCAATCTGAATTTCCCCCCAGGGAAAATATAGTATATCTTATCTTTATGTTGTGAACTGCACAGCTAGTTCCCCATCTCATCATCATACTGTATGTATTAATGCAGCTACGGACTTGCAGCACCCTGCCTGAAAGGACTGCTAACCCCTGCAGTGCTCCAAACCTCAGATCAAATGACTATCCCCAGGACTCAGCATTATTAAAATGCTTATGCTTAAACTGCAAAAATGCTTAGTATTAGTATTATATTCAGAGTAATGTTTGAGTGGAGCTACATGATCTTGTGATTGTATAGACTTAATGATTTCTCATAGGCCAGGGAACCAAAATGCACATGTTCATAGACATTAATATGTATTCTTTTAGTGACCAGTGTCTTTCTTTTCCTGTTTTCTCTGCTGTCTACTGTATTGAATCACTGGCTGGTGTTTATTTTATTCCATATACACACAGAAACTGTAGTTTAAAATGATTGCATGGGAGTGTTACATGCCATGCATTTATCACAGCTTATCCATAATGTAGGCTTAGGAAATGAGATCTTCCTTTTCATATTTCATTCCTTTCCTCTCTATTGTCTGTATGGTGTTTACCACACTTACATTCTGGACCCTCTTTCGTTCTGCCAGTGTGATGTGACAGCAGGGTGGATTGGTGGGACAAAGGCTTCCAGCAGGCATGAACAGGAGGAGGACTGGACATTCGCGCACAGCTTGGAGCCCAGCAAGAGTTTGGGGGAACTGGCTCCCGCTTTCTGTCGTTTAACACGAACAGAAAAATGAAAGACAAAAGCTGGCTCACGGAAGAATTCATTATAGAAGAGTGAAAAAATCCATTTGGAATCATTAAAGCTCTGACCTTGTAATGTTTGACGTGACAGTGCTATGATAATCAGAAGTGAATGGTCACTCTGTTTTTTTGCTTTTGTGACTTTATATTAACTACTCTCTGTATTTTTTCTGGTGCACTTGATTAGGATTTTAATTATAGTACTTTGTATGACTCATAAATTAACTGTCGGATGTCAAGTTGCACAGTGGAATGTTGCGATGACTGATTTTTTCTCCAGCCAGAGGACGAAGCAATTCATTTTTCTTTAGTGCTTCAATGTCTAGAATGCAAAGAAAAATCATGATCAATCCACATTTATAGACTATAGTGTCAACCTGAATGAAGAATTACATGCAGCCCAGTGACATCTAATCTACAGGTTGTAAATACTATTTAGCACCGCTGCTCCAGTGCGGGCATGCTCTTAAATGGAGTGCAGCAGTACTGTATTTGGAAACACATATCAGAGCATCTGCAGCAGAGTCCCTGCTGTTTCTGAATGAGTTATGTCCAGGGTGTATGGACGATGATAAACAGGACCACACCCAGCATTCCTTACCCTCCCAGGCCCGGCTCAATCAACATTGCTGACCCACCCACACCTCCATCCCTTATCTGTCATCACTGATACAGATACACAGCCCCCATCACCACCACGCAATCAATGGAGAGTCACAGGAGGAACCTGGCTGAAGGTTAATGTGTGCAGTGAAAATGGAATTACTTAGAAAGACGCAAAGGGAAGCAAACACCTTTTCAGTACCATTTAAAAATGATTTCCAGGTTTATTTCTCTTTACTCACTTATTGCCTCCATTTTCTCAGATTTAAGTATAAATGTCACATTAGACGATGTTGCTGTATCTGCCCAAACTCAGTCTATTCAAGGTATAATGGCTATTTTCTGTGACTGCACCAAATGATGATTTTGTGAACTTTATACACTTTGAACAAAATGAATACCTGAAATTAACAGCAATAATTTGTTTGAGTGTAATTTAAGTTTTATCTTATGCATTTGCTGGAAAACAACATCAAGTGCTGCTTCAATCTTGTGAGATTTTTATTGACTTTGTGTGTAGGACACTCGGACTTGGTTGTCTCAGTTCTGTCAAATGTTTGCAATGAAACATGAACAAATATTTTTTTAATCTTTTTTAATTTTTAATTGTAGTTTACTGTAAAATATAAATGTTTATCTCATGTGGAAATGTAAAGTTTCCATTAACTTAAGTTACCAGAACAATCACCCCCATTTTTAGACTTCATGAAATCATTATTTGAATGCTGATATTTAAAAGTAAAAGGAGAGAGGGAATCTGAATAGGTGGTTGCTGTTCATGTTAAAAGACTTATTTAACTGTAGCAGCTGGTCATTTTATAGAGCGAAGCAGGGCTACACTACACTGTCCTGCTCCCATTTCCTGTAATGGCTGTCGTCAGCGGTCTCACCTTGCAGTGAGATTCCAGCCTGCAGCACTATCATCCAGATCGCACAACATGCTGTGATTTACAGCTGCTGTTGCTGCAGGGCCATCTGGACCATAACCACTCCTGAACACTCAGCATTAGGTGCTACATTTCTCCCTCCCTCTTGCCCTCACTCTATCATGATTCCATTTTCACTTATTATGGCTTCAAGTTCACTCTGTGTATCTGGTTCACAAAGCATAATGCCTGTTTCCTCCACGTAACTCATTTTATTTCCAGTAAGTAAATCACTTTACTCAAAAGTAATTACACAATACTTTTCTAAACATTTCCCATGTTTCAGCTCTGATAACTTCTCCTGCATTGTGTCAATCAATATCAAAAATTCTTCTTCCAGATCTGAAATATATAAATACATATGTAAATATATTTTTTGGTATGATGCATGTGCAAGAGATGCCTCAAATCCTTCCTAAAGTGAATATTGGACAGATGCTCACTTTTAACTCGAGTCCTCACACTTAAACCGTTACTCAGTGAAAGAGTGGAGGTTTGTGATATGCCTTTGTGTAAATAATCCAGAGTCCAGTTATTTTTGTTTTCATAAAATAATTCTGTTTTTGTTTGCAAATAAAAATAACTGTTCCTAAACAGCACTTGAGAAAAAATATACAAAAACATAGGGGTGCTAATAATTTCACCCTCAACTGTAGATGTATGTATACTTACCATAGTATTTCTAGTGTAGATATTTTTATATTGGTCAAATATATAAATAGAAAAACTAAACTAAATATGTAGGATCAATACGTCTGCGTTGGACAGAGCATTTTATCCAATTGAATCCTTTTTTTTCTGTCTGTAAGCATGCTCAAACTGCACCCACCACCCATTACAAACAGGTTCATGTAGCAGAGGCAAAATCACTCATCCACTTAATAACTACTAAGACTACTTGAATTGAAAATTATGTTGATTTGTGCCAAAAACATTCACACTGTGATCAGAGGAAAAGACCCTTACATGATCGTGCACCTGCACCCTCCGGAAATCCAAAAGAACACATTAGGCACACCCACGTACACTGGTCCTGGCCTTGTCCCAAGTACATGATAATCATGTAACCTCCAATGTAAATGTGCCTCATTCATAATTAGCAGAGCTGTAACAGCAGATGTGTGTCTTTTAATGCCCTGTGCTTCTCATTCAGTGTGTCTCTAAAGAGCCTTCTGCTGCAGTTTATATGCAGTGAAGTGTGTGATGGGAACCAGGTGAAACATCTGGTGTCATATAAATGTGTTAGAACACTAGGAGCAGATCTGTACAAGCTTCAAAAGAGCTGCCAAATATATAGCAGATGTACAGTAAAGAAGGTGCTGCTGAGGTCAACTACTGTAATATGGCAATTAGCCAGCAGGGGGCAATGTTGGAGAGGATCAATATGACAGTTAGCCACCGAATCCACTGTGGAGAGACAGAGGACACATTAGTCACATTGGAGCTTAGGTGTCAAAGTGACACCTGGCAAGTGAATCCTGAATTAGACTGTCTTAGAGCTGATCTCTCTTTATCTGTGAGATATCTTACACCACCGATTGATTGGAATAAATTATTTACAAGTCATATATGTGCACAGAACCCTATATATACCCAAAAACTCCAAGGTCAAGTACTTTCTTAAATCAATGTGATCAAGCAGGGTAGTGTGTGAGACAAAAAGTTGTCAAGGTTTAGTAAAGGTGACAAATACAGCAATTAAATTCAGTTCAATTCAACTGTATTTCTATAGGGCCAGTGATAATCCAAGATTAGGGGAGGAAAAACATGCTTTAACAGAAGACAAAAAACCTCCAGCAAGACCAACGGCTCCAGGCAATGTGGATCACTAAAGCAAAAGCACACTATGAATCCCTTCATTTTAATTGTCTGCATTGTGAAACAAAAAAAATACTAACAATAACATGTGACAGTGTAAAAAAATAGAAAAAATAATTCAGCTTTTGAGGCGTGCTTTACCTGCACATCTATATGGCCTTCATTTCAAGGCCTCCCTAGCCCATCCTGTGTGTTTTGAGCAAATGCAACATGTATAAACACATGTAGCCCTGGTGTATCCTTTATATTAAATTTTGTTGTGCACATTGGGGCAATTCCAAGGAAACTACATTTCCAAGATATTGCTTACCTCAGGAAAAGAAAAAAATGGTATACATAAAACACTTACAGCATAGAAATGTATTGGAATTGTATTACACATAAAATGAAAACACTAAAGTGCCATAATATTTTGTAAATCAAACTATACAATTGCCTTTGAAGCATAGCATGGATAGTGCAAATACACTTTTCACCAGAAGGTGGCACTGTGCAACAGCAAACCAGAGAAATCTGTAACCACGACTAAAGAGGTAAATATACATTTTAGAATTGCATGACAAGAGTGAAGAGGTACGTATAGTATACATTTAATCATCACATGACATGGAAGCGTGCACTTGCATTTAGTTACTGCACAGAAAACAGATCAGGCTTTCAGTGACAAGTGACATGATTTTGTAGATTTCAGTGGCCACATAAATATGCATGTGTCCATGCAATGATTGTTTGGAAATCGCTCTATTGTCTAAGTTCAATCAGGGATCACGAATTCCTTTCTATATTTTATATTGCTGCATCTTGTCATTTCTCAAGTTTGTGAAGATTCTCAGTCATCCAGGTCATAGTATCCTTGGATTTCTCAAGTTTGTAATAATAAAAATCTGAACTATTGCAGGTCTTGACTCAACCAAAAGAGGGCAGTAGAGTCTCACGCAGGAAGAGCATCAGTATTTTGAGCTGACTGCACTTGCTGGACATTATTTAAGCACATCCTGCTCATGCTGTTTCAGTGGGACTAATTACAGTGTCCTTCATCAACAGCAAAATGTTAATGATTAATCCTGCTTTGTTCCCAAACTGAGACTAAAATGGCTGCACAGGGTAATTATTGTGAATTGGTCAAAGCATAGCTGCACAAACATTAGTAAAGCACATTGATTTAACATGACTACTTTTCTAATTCTCTCCCATTTTGTTCAGAATACACTTTCTGTTTTATTTTCCTATTAGTTTACATTCACTCCTGTTTCTTACTCTGTTCATTGAGAGACCAATAAGCCCTTAATCCCTAAAACATAAACTTCCAACAGAATCAACCCTTAATTACATGAAAAAAAGAAAGAATATGCAGCTAGATCTCTTCTCAGGATAGATATCTTTCAGCTGCAGAACTAAAAAAAAAAAAAGCTTGCCAGTCATTTTGAAGAGAAAAAAATGAAAGCGCAGAGAACAGCAGAGGATGTCACAGTAATTCCTGTGCAGCTAGTTGTGAGCCAACACATGAGGAGAGTAATCATATGGAGATGATAGTAGTGGCTCTGTGATTAATGGGCCCATTTTCTTTGCACAGCTTGGATACTGGGTCTACTTGGCCCCATTAGGAAAAGCCTAAAGCTACCCGGTTTGTACGCCATTCATCAGGCTATACACAACAGAAACTCAACTATGCAATACGAACTGTGTATGTACAGAAACACATTTCAAGAGTCATTTTATGTCACTCTTATCACAGGGTATCACAGATACTGTACGTAAACACTTCCTTTCTTCCTGCTGTGTGAAATTGGAGGCAGCAACTTGCTTTCTTATTTGATGGACTACAGGGAACGAGAACAGCAAACACTGTCCAGACAGTCGCAGAGACATGCCAGTCCCCCTTTTAGAGCAGTATGCAAATCCACTGTTAAATTCCATTTTTCTAATCCCTTTAATCAGAAACAGGGGAATAAAGCCAGCTGGTAGGAACCCATGTTAAGATGTAATTAAGCATCTGATTGAATTTCAGTGCATACGAGAGTGTGTGTGCC
>JAQQAE010003836.1:0-19603 GCA_029823295.1 Pseudamia nigra | reverse complement strand
AGGATAGGGTGAGATGGAGGCAGATGATTCGCTGTGGCGACCCCTGAAGGGAACAGCCGAAAGGAAAAGAAGAAAACGATTTAGTATTCGGATGTTTGAGGTTAGAGATAAGATTATCTAAGAGTCTCCTTCAGTGTGGGGTGCAATCAGATTTCAAAATCTGATAGGATTTTTAAAATCCTCTAGTGTTGGGCCAGCTCAAGCAAACATTTGCTTAGGCTAAGGGTCCCATGAAAAGGCAGTGGTTAAAATGCTGATTTGAATTTATAATGATAAATAGCTCAAACAGAAAATCACAGAAAAAGTGGTGATAGTGTTACATATTGAACTACTTTTCAACTGCTCAGGGGAAAAAAGGCTTTTCAAATGCTGCTGGTATTCAGGACATATTGTATGCATGTTGTGTTCAGTGTCGGGTGGATACAATCGCTCGGATACGATTGTCATACAGACAATCTGATTTGCTTCGAATGCAAATCCCAACTGAAGACACAGTGCGCTGACGACGCAGGTCTGCCGGCAAAGAAAAGTTGCTTCCGGTGATTTGACTCCTAATAGGAGGATGGATTTACTGTAAATCTAGTGAGATTTTGTTTTGTGCTCAGTAACTGGGCTCATTATATCATGTGAGCTTCCAAATGCAGGGCAGTGTTGATCATTATTGTATCAGAGGTTCATCAAAACAAGTTAAGAAACACTGGGCCTCATGCAGCAACATTCTCTTAAACTTCTGCTTTTAAAATATAACTGTTCATAATGTACAGAGGAGGCAGCGGTTCAGTCTCACAGGTTTACACAGATCGAGTCTCCACCAGTTTTTCATAGCGTGCATAAAAGTGCACACTGTCATCTAACACTGACAGAATAAAAACCTCTGAGCTCCTCGTTTCGGTAAATGTCCGGTGAATTCTTCTGTCCCTGAAAGCAGCGCTGACTTGTTCTGACAGATCAAATCTGACCTGCACATACGTATAAGGTGCATCCAACTCTTCCACACTCTGTCTGGTTCAGGGCTGTTTCTAGTTTTCTGGGGACCCATAGTTTGCCAAACGATGATGGAGCAATTAATAATCCTTTTCGGTGAGCTATTAAGATGATCCTTTGACCATTTTTCCTTTTTCCGCAAGACTAGGATAATTCTTTTTGGTGCCATGAAGCTGTTTGCCATAAACGTCTTTATTAATGGGAATGATGGGTACCTGTCAATCATTCCCATGGTACGGGTTGGTGGATGTCACTCACTGCTTGTTAGTGCAGTCTAGTGATTTTGACTTGCGCCACAAAAACACCAGCCGTGGCTTATCACTCCAGCTTACTTTATTGATATCCTACTTTCCTTTTTTAAGCATATGAGGGATTTAGTAAACACGTGAGACAGCTACAAATCAAAAAACAGGGAATTTCAGGTGTCAGATGAGCATGAGCTGAACATCCAGCTTAGGGCCCCCTGGTGGCTGGAAGGCCCTATGCATTCACATAGTCCACATATAACAACAAACGACTCTGGTTTTGTCTATGAGTTATGTGATGTAAAGTCTGTAAATATGAGGTCACTGTCTTAATGATGATTTTTTTAAACTGCAGAAACAGCGTAAACTTTGTAATTTCTGAAGTCTCCCTGTCAAACTAGTTTGTGTGCTCATGTCAATCAAACACCCGCCTCTGATAAAAAAAAACAAGTTCCATAACCGAGTTTTAAGTGGGTTTAATTGACGAATAAGATATTTTTCAATCACGAATATAATCATCAATCATAGAAATTCCTCTCAAACATAAAATAATCAGAATTAGATTGTATTATGTGTTTGATTTCCTGAAATTTAAAAGATGTTTCAATGTGGTGAACAAATAATGTTATTTGGAGTAACTGCAAAAATAAGGAAACATTGGTGAATCCCACAAACCAGTGGATACTAACAAAGTAGTACAACATTTGTTCGTGTATGGTTTCTTCCATGAGGCCCATAAACTGTATAGATTACATGTAGATGAGGCCCAATGTTATGCGATAATTAGTATAGATTTATAGTTTACATACAGATCCAATGATGTCTGGATGATCTAAATGCATGAGTTATAGGAAATTCACCCCTGTTTAATGTTCACAGAAGTGGAAATAAACTATGGAGCCAAAAGTGTTGTTCTGCACTAGTTTCTGATTTGGCTGTTTTAACATGAGACTTGTTTTTCGAGCCAGTCCACAGCCGACACTGAAATCACAGCAGTTTTTGATGTGTTCAGCCGTGGAGTTTGCCACCAGCCTGTCACCCTACTAGTTTTATGGCAAACTGACTTTTTTGACTTGTAACATTAGGCTATTAGGTTAGTTTATAGCATAATTCTGATAAGATGATGCATTTTTGCCCGATATTACATCCCGCAGCAGGATTCCAGACAAATCAATCTGAGTAAACACAGTTTTTACTGTATGAATGTGGTTCTCTTGATCTGGTTAAAATGAGCTATTGTTTGTGTGGAAAAACCCCGTTCATAAACCAACCTCGTGGAACAATCACAGAAGTCATTATTGTCTTAAAAAACTAATAACTAATAGACTGAAGCAATATCAGTGGGTTTGGGATGGCTTTGGCTTGGAAGGTGGAGCAGGTCAGTCTTCAGCTCCCCATGTGCATGTGTCGAAGTGTCTTTGCACAATATACTGAAGTACAAGTGGCTCCGGGTGACTCATTCACGTGAATGTGTGAGGGGATGTGTGGGGAGGTGGGTGAATGGCAAGTAGTGTCATGTGGTTTAGGTGCATTTACCAGGCTTCAAATTTGAAAAAGCATATTTTGGTGAACATTTCCTGCTGAAATTAGGGGCGGTTGTGGTTCTGGAGGTAGAGTGGGTTGTCCAATAACCAGAGGGCTGAAGGTTTGAATCCCGCTTCAGCCCATTCATTGTCGTTGTGTCCTTAGGCAAGACATTTTGTCTTGACGTGAACAAATGACTGTTTGGTGGTGGTCGGAGAGGCCGTCGGTGTGAATCGTCAGTCTGCCCCAGGGCAACGCTGGCTACAGATGTAGTTTAACCACCACCAGTGAGTCAATATGACGTAAAGGAATAATGGATTCAGTGTAAGCACTGTAGGAAGGAGACTTGAAAAAGCGGCATATAAATCCAATCTATTATTATTATTATTATTATTATTAAAAAGTAAAATGTGCACATACAGTTACAATGTCTCACGTGCAGTCTTGGAAGAATGCATTTCCAACAGACAACACGTTGAAGGATCTTCACTCTGATTACTTTTTAACACACTTTTTAACATACTCCGCACACAAACGCACCTGTGCCACATATACAGTTCTTTTGAAGTGTGTGTGTGTATGTTGGCGTGGTCTCTGTCTGCGGTCCCCAGACATAAATGGAGCCAGGGAGTTGTGCAGTTGACAGCTGTCTCCTTTGAACGTCCAAAGACAAAAAGCCTTAAATCCAGCCACCTCCCCCTTTCATGTGTTCATTTGATACTGCTCTTCCTCACCTTACTGTCACTCCATTCAGCTCCGAGGCCCCAGGCTGCAGCACAGTATCTCCGTGCGTTCAGCCTCTGGAGGCCATGTATCCACAAACTCCCTCTGGATGTTCCAATAAGACCAAAATCTAGCGCACCTGTGGCTTGTGCCTTCCTGTATGTTTATGAGAAAATCGCCAGTGAAACAAAATGATAAACAAAATGAACAAATTATATGAGCAAAAGTGACCAGAATGATTAAGAAAAGGAACAAAGTAATGCTCAAAATTAACCAAAATGACCAAAAATAAACAAAATAATCAACAAAGTGAAACACAAACAACAAAACATTCCACAAAACACCCCTGAAATCAACACTATTAAATCTACTCAATTTACTCTTCTGACATGCACAAAAGGTTTAGTGATGACCAGAAATGAAAGCATATAAATTCCACGTAGCTGCTGGGTTTGTCTGTACATTTCAGAGACACAGACCATTTTTCTTGATTATTGAAATGTTTTGTAAAAATTCTTCTTAATGATATATCAATTAATGCAGTTTCCACCTAATCTTGCAGTACCACGCCTGTCGTGTAAAATCTCACCTGGGCAGAGGTGTTCCTGTTTCCACCAAGACTGTCTGCATAAAGTTCAGATGTCAGACAGCCAGTTAAAGTCTGCCGACATTATAAAGCACAACTCTGTTAATACAGATGCTATAATTACTTAACATGACATTATATTCCTTTCTACAAACATATTTTATGCCCATTTTAAGTGTAGCATGATAAAAATATTTAGTGACACACCAAAATTTGAGCTTTTTTGCCAGTATGAGATGGTTTTTGCTGCCCTCCAAGAAGATGATGCATGATGAGAAATGGACACCTTTTTTAAATCAGCTTTGTTTTGTTATCAAACATTTTATTCAGATAAATAAATGATGCATCAGACAGCATAGTTCAGAAGCTCTACACCAGTTCAACTGCCTTTTTTTCACAGAGGCTTCGTCCACTTTTTTATACACAGCCTACAACATGGGGACAACATGGCTCCTAACCCTAACCCTGGTAGGGTCTCCCAAGGCAAACTGGTCCTAGGTGACAGGTCAGACTAAGAGCGATTCAGAAGACCCTGTGGGCCCACCACCTACAGGAATGGTCATAAGGGTCCGAGTGGGAGGAGGCCCTGGGGCAAACCTGAGACATGTTGGAGGGACTATGTCTCTCTGCTGGCCTGGAAATTCTGGGGGTCCATCCAGAGGAGCTGGAGGAGGAGGCTGAGGAGAGGGGAAGTCTGGGAACCCACGACCCTGACCAGGATAAGCGGGAGATAATGGATGGATTCTTAGACCTTGTTTTACATTTAAATAGTAAATTACATGAATTAATTTTTTAAAGTTTGGTCCCAGGGAGATGTCAGATTTAATTTTGGATCTTAAATCAAAAAAGTTTATGAAACAAAATATGTAACAATCTCTTGTGATCACCAGGTGTATGTGTAGAACGTCATACATTACTGAGGAGTTTCCCTGCAAAGAGAGAGGCCACTGATGGTACAGAGTTTTAAAAAAGTTTTCATTTGGCTCAGGCCACAGAGATCTACTTAGACAAGTCTTTTTCTCACTGCGCCTCCCGTGCACCTCCTGCCCCGTGCTGCAAAAAAAAAGAAGCAGCTAAAAATAGTCAAATCGGAAGAAGAGCAGGGAGTCCTGGTGATAACCCAGGCGGTCAGCCCACCAAGTGTCCAGCCGTCTCCCAGTCACTCAGGGTAATTAGAAAATCTGCAGCGTGTGTTTGTGTGTGTGGGTGTGTGTATGTGTGCACAGGAGGCTGGGGCCCAACACTGTACCAGGCAATGGTTTCCACCGATCCATTCTTGCATAACTCAGTGGATGATAACACCGGTGCATTCCTCTCAACAGACATCACAACTGCCAACATCTTCCCCTTATTCGCATTTTTCGCCATATACTGTCTGTCCCGCACACTGTATGTTTCACACTCTGGAAAGACTCACAGGAGACAGGACTTACTAAGGTGACACGTCGGTTTTATCCCGAAGGCATGAAGCGACTCGCTGATCTTCTGAGCCCTGAGGTCATGCTTCGTCAAGAGGTAGGGTTAAAACCAAAGCTGTGGAACCAGGCAGAATTGCTGTTGGAAAGTCATACATGGACCTTTCGAATTTGTGTTCTAGCAAAAATGAAAAAAATTAACAAAATATTGAAGAAAAGCTAAACAAAATTACAAATATAAAACATAAAAATGAGTAAGAAAGAAGAAGAAAGTAAGAAATTAACAAAACAGTGTTCAAAATGAATGAATTTGAACAAAATAATTTTAAAAAGGACAAAAAAATAATAATAATAAAAAAGGCTTTACTACCCATTTTCAATTTGACAGGAAATTTGGGAAAGACAGTTAGAATTTTATACACACAGGTGCATATGTAAAGTAGGTTCGTGTGTCCATTTAGTGAATTTCATGTGTTTTGTGTGCACACTTCACTTCCATTATGTCGATTTAGAGCATTATTGACATCCGTCTGTCCCTGCACTACTCAGCTATGCATAGTGACCATAAATCCCACTATAAAGCCACCGTCACCTGCAATATCAGCATTTTCTCACTGATGTTTGAACAGCTGATCTCCATGGCAACTGTCCTCCCTTTTTGATTGGCTATAACCGTGCCTTCAATAAACCCGAGGTCAGTTCCCAAAATTGGTCATGGAGAGTGTTTTATTAGGTTGCCAGTGGATTTATACATTCTTCATTTGTGTTTTTTTGTTCTTTTCTTTCACTGATTTTGAAAAGTTTCTGCTCATTGCTGTTCATTTTGTGGATGTATTGTTTATTTAATAGATTATATTCATTTTTTTATTATTCTTGCTCATTTTATGGATTTTTTTTATGCAGTTGATTATAAATAGATAATAAATTATAAATGAGCAAGTAATACATTTTTGGGATTTTGTTGTTCATTTTTGCTTATTTTGTTTATTACTTAGTTGTGCTCTTTATGTTTGTGTTTCAGAGATTGTGTTGTTTCCATTCAAAATCTTGATTGGCTATTTTTTTCCCCGCATTTTTGTTAACTTTCTAAATTGCTTTGTTTTCATTAACTTCCTTTATTACCTGTTCATTTTGCTAGTCTGATCATTTTTGTTCATTTCGTGGATTTTTTTTTCATTTTATTTATTTTGTTTGTGTGTTCTTTTTATGGATTATTTTTTATATTTTTGCTTCATTTTCTTGATTATCTGGTGGATATTTTATTCATACTATATTAATTCATATTATTTTATCATTATTTTCTTGGTTTTGGTTCATTTACTTTCGGTGCCAAATTTCTCTTTTGAGTTTGGAGCCAATAAAACCTTTGAAACAGTGCTGTAACTGATTTGACTCACAGGTGTAGACTGAAATGTTGACAGAGCAGCACCTAAATCAAAAAGGGTGTGTGTGTGCATGTGTGTGTGTCCGTGTGTGTGTGTGCGTGCTTGTTGGTTTGGAGGGTTGTAAAAACTCACGGTGAGCTTTGAATGAGCAGCTGCATTCAGGGTGTTAATGTGTAGCTCCGTGTTACAGTGAAGGGTTTCTCCACTGTGCACAGCCTTAGATAATGTTTAGGCTTGTGGACTTTGATACTCATTTCCTCCTATTTCATACAAAAGAATCAAATCTGCTGATCATTTACCTGCACACTGAGCTGTATGAACTCAGACAGGCTGTCCCAGACATAGTTGAGCCTGCAGCCTTTAAAGACATTCTACGTAAGTCATTTTAAGAGTTGGATGGTCAACGCATAAAGAAAAAAAAAACTCTTTCCATGCTGATGAACTAGTTTTGAAATACATGGCTATTCAAGCTGGTAATGTGTCCATGTTCATCACACACCAAGTTTACACATGCACCAGAATTTGAGAATATTGTGAATGTGCCATGCAAACCTTAAATTCCAGTTGCATATTATGAATCAAGCCTTTTCTGAACAGATCAGTTTCTGACTAATATGAGATGCAGTATATGCCAATATTTTTCCAGTTTTAGGAGGATTAGCACATGTATTTGCACTGTATTTGGAAAATGCAAGTTTAAGTGCATGCTCTCAAGAAAAGTCCACATTTCTGTTTTTAAACCCACTAACAGTGGATAACTGTATAAATGGTTTTGTATATGCACAAATCTTCAAAATGTGGACAGTGTTTCAGTGAGTTAAAAAAATCTTGTGGGATATGAACAGACAGTACTAGTTGGAGGTTCATTGGTCAAGTAAACAGCTTACTAGGAGGTTTGTCTGTTTTGGTCTCAGCTGACTTAGGGCGAAGGCGGGGTACAGGTTCAGGGCTGACACTATAAAATAGTATAACATGGAAATACTTTGGTAAAGTACAAGTTGTAGTGTACTTGTTGTGAAGAACCTGAGTAAATGGTGAATATTTGTGTCTGAGCACATACTTTCTTTATTGTACCACTTTTTTGTATTAAAATTTTTCATTGTGTTTCTTGTTAAATATCTAAGCAAAGAAAACAGATATCTGACATTTCAAGACAAAGATTAAAAAATATACAGTTGTAAAATCTGGTTTATTTAAAAGTTTGCACATATAAATTAACTGCGTTTTGTCTCAAATTAATGATCATTAAAATCCCATTTAATTTTAGGCCTAATAAAAAAGTATGTGTGATACTTTGTATGTCCCTGTCTTTAAGGCAGTGATAATGACAGTGGCAAGAACAGAGACTAAAGCCAATCAGTGCAGAGGAAAATTCTTCTTTACAACATATAAAAACTTAACTCAGCTCCGGACATGAAGGTTTTTAATTTACAAATAGAACAGGAGTTATTAATCTGCACTGATAAGACTTGCAGTGGTTCGTTGAATACTCAATCAGTTACACTTTAAATGACAAAGAGAAGATGAACGAGTCAGTGCTTCACTCTTCACGTTGGATTACAGATCCCAGTTACAGTTAAATGAAAAATGCAAATGCATTCGGAGTCTCTTTGTTTGACCTTCTCTGTCTTTCAAATGCTTTTCTTGTTTGAGTGAAGGGTCTGATGTTGTTTTATCCCCCATGCCGCTGAGGTCAGATGTATATTTTGGCCATGAGCATCAGCATTGCAAAGAACCGTAAATTTGTATGAGCCATAAATCTTGCATAATTGCAAGGTTTTACATTGTGGCTCAGAAGTAAATTTCAACCAACTGACAGTGATGAGAAACAAAACTTTTATTAAGCTTTTATGTGCTGAAGTCCTGCAGAAAAAAGAGATAACAAAGGCAACATGTCATGAAAAAGGTCATTTGATTAGTCACAGAAGCAAGACTTCATGTAAAGGTCACACACAAAGACTTTGATGAAAATAAGTCATACTGGGGTCAGGGGCCATCGTAATGAAAACGATACCTCACAGTATTTTTACGTTCTTACTCTTGGAATAATTAAAAGACCACTTCCAGAAGACCTGAGAGATCGCACAGGCTCATGATAAAAGCAATTCTGATAAATATGAAGGAGCAAGACCATTAAGAGCTTTAAAAACAATAAAAGAGGCTGAAATTCTGTTCGAAAAATAACTGGCAGCCAATGCAGAAGAGTGGTGTAATGTGGGCTTTTTTTTCTGGTCCTAGTCAGCATACGTGTGGCTGAATTTAGCAGTATCTCTAACTGTGAAATATTCTTCTTAGAGAGACAAGAAAGAAGAGTATTACAATAATCAATCCTGCAAATTATAAAAGCATGAATTAAAATCTCTTCCTTGGCTTGAGAGAAAAAAATGACGCATTGTAATATCCCTAATGTGGGGCTCAAAACTGAGTCAAAAATCATACCAAGGTTTTTTACCTGCTCCAGGGAATGAAAGCTACTGACTGAAATTTTACCTTCAGTTTCTCTCTCTGCACCTCTGGACCAGTGACTAAATGAGTTTTGCCTTGGTTGAGATGTTGAAACTTACTTGCCATCAAAGACTTAAACTCTAAAATACTTTAAATGGGGTATGAATTTGGCCTGGGTCATCTGGAGACACTGCTAAGTACAGTTGTGTATCATCCACATAGCGACAGTGTGGAAAATGATGCTGTGTCTCCTGATGACATTTTCTAATGGTAACATATAGAGATGAAAAAGTGTAGGGCCTGAAATTGATCCCTGGGGAAACCCAGAACTCATTTAGTAAAATCTTGATGAACATTCCCCAATATTTACGTAAAATTTTCTGTTGATGCCAACAAAATTATGGCGTGTATCAAGAAGTGGATGGTCTACTGTGTCAAAAGATGCACTCAGGTCCTGTAACACTAAAACAGAAAGCATTCAAAATTAAGTGAAGGTCCATAAAAAAGTCTGTTTTGGCAAGTTATGTATCCTTCAAGCATTTGTAGTTTTGATGCTACATGAATGCTATGCACTAATGAACTAAGATAATCCATCCATCATCTTCCGCTTATCCTGGTCAGGGTCGTGGGGGCAGCAACCTGAGCAGAGAAGCCCAGAAGTTCCTCTCCCCAGTGACCTCCTCTAGCTCCTCTGGGGGGTCCCCCAGGTGTTCCTAGGCCAGCCAAGAGGCACAGTTCCTCCAGCATGTCCTGGGTCTGCTCCAGGGCCTCCTCCCAGTTGGAGCTAGTTTTGGCAACCAGGGATTAGACCACCCAGGCCCCGCCTGTGGCTGCCACCCAAATGGATAGATGGATGGATGGATGGATGGATGGATGGATGGATGGATGAGAATTTGAACATCATCGCATTCTGTTTTTATGTCCATTTTACACAACACTCCAACCTCAGTAGAATTGTATTTGTAAGCTTGTGTCATTTTAACACCTGATAAATTCAACATGTCATGTACATTACAATTGGGGTGCATTTGTGAGAGCTGTTGTAATGGTAAGGTCAAAGGTCACTTCTGATATGATGATTGTTTTTAGTTAAGCAAATGAAGCTGGAAGAGTGGAGATTGTTGTGGGAAATGTGGAAATGTACTAATTGTGCCAAAACAGAGCCATAACTTTCATGTATAATGCAGAGAAATTCAAGAAATAAGAAATTATACAACCATAATAGGTCATTTGTTTCTACCTCCAGTTACAATAATTATGCCTCTATCGAGGCAACCAACTGAAGTGTTTGTAATACAACCCAAACAGGTGGTAAGAATGAGGATTAGGTTTATGAAGCCACCAAGAGGAAAGGAGGGACAGAAAATGTACAAAAACACAAAAAGCAAGATGAACCCATGATCTTCGGAGTGGCAGGACCACCGTAACCACGCAAAAGCATTCATCTGGCAGTTTGTCCCCCTTATAGATGTCATAACAGGGTGGTTCTAATTTTATTCCCATTAGAGGTCACTTAACTCCAAGGGGCAACGACCAGGGCTGTTCAGTGAGAATCGATTGTCTTTTCCCATAGAGAAAATTGGATCTAAAAACACGAAGCAAATACATTCATTTTTTTCCACGGGTCATCATGTTCTCAAATGTTTTATTTGGACCCTCTAACAAGTAATATGATGGTCCATCTTTAAATTTTGCTTCGTTATTAAGATATTACGGCAAATAATCCAACAAATGACTGCCGTGCTGGGGGTTTGATTGACATGTCGCTGTAGCAGCAGCTCACTATAGCGAAGTCAGACCAATTCAGACCTTCGTATTTTCTATTTATTCAATATGTTCATAGTTTTACATGACATACACTCGACTGCAGCTGTGGGTAAGTGTTTACACTAACAACACCGTAATATAACGTTGTTTGACACTGCGTGGTGAGGTTTTACTGCATCAGTAAGATAGCGGCTAACGTTAGCCTCCCATGAGTCCCCTGGCATGAACGCTTCATAAGCCCCGCTGCCATTCGTCCAGATATGGCTACATCCTGTTTTTGGCGCCAATATGCCGTCCAGGAAGTGACAACTTGATTGGCCTCTAGGTCTTTAGGTCACTAGGTCTATGTTTGCTGGTTCTGGACCAGTCTAGTATCTGTGGACGTCACCCAGTGTTTGTGTTGTTTGTTGTTCTATCGCTACTCTTTTCTTTTGTCTCTCCTCTGTCCACTAACCCCTGCCGGTCCAGGCAGATGGCCGCCTACCCTGAGCCGCTGGTTCTGGTGGAGGTTTTTCTCTTCTGCTAAAAGAAGTTTTTCCTCCCCCCCGTCGCCTTTGGCTTGCTCTCGTGGTTCTGCTGGGATTTACTCTCTGTATAGTCATGAATTGTGAAGCGCCTAGAGATAATTGGCGATTATGATTGGCGCTATACAAATAAAATTGAATTGAATTGAGCTCAAAACGACTCTTCAGAAACTAATGGGTGACGTCACCGTTGCTTTGTCCAGTTATATATACAGTCTATGCTTAACTCTCAAACATAACCTTAAGCCATATTACAGTGGATGAACAAATAACCAATTTAATTATTTTTGGGATAAAGTCAAGTTCTAGTTAAAAGCTAATACTGAGCTAGAGGAACAAAGTTTTTCTTTTTTTAAGAATGAAACCGTTTATTGTAATAACACTGTACATAATAACTGTGATTAATTTGCTTTTGATGAGCACATTCTATTTTTACAATTTTAAATTAAAGTTAAGTATATTATTTTCTGAAGGTAAGCTTTTACTATGTTTTGTTATTTATATTTGTTATTCCATTTGTTGAATACAAGACAGTTTGGAGTGTGTAAACAAAATGAACACAACATATTTCAGTTTTATTTGAAAATAAAGTTTTCAAATAAAATTAATTCCTTCATTTGTGGCCTGCAGCATGATCAGAAAAAACATACGGAAGATGTTTCAGGGCTAAACATTTGTTGATTTTAAACAGGTCCAGATCTTTAGGAGAAAAGACAGGTTATATCTTACTGACATTTATTTGTACTGAGAGAAATTATGATCCTAAGTCACTGTGATATGTGATATGATGTAGCGTGTTGTTGTTCTGGTGCTCGTGACATTCAGAGGAAGTGGGTGAACAGGTGGGGATGCTGAGTGGATGGAGGCAGTGTTTCCAACTTGGTAACAGGTCCCAGTGTGGCGAACGGCAGGCAGCGTGTTCACCTGAACCCTGCATCTCCAGGGAGCCTCCACATCGCAAACATGTCTTGCATCATTAGCAGGAACTGCTGTTACTCTGCTGCCAGACCCTATTTTACAGTCTGTGTGAGAGATCAATAAATTACATTATTCCAGTTATTTACGTTTAAGTACATAAGTACAATCAAGTACAATCATGCAGAGTAAAGCTGCATGATTTGGTAGAAAAGGCATGGTGCTAATTATTGTGTGTTGTGATTTTGAGTTGATTCAAGCATATTGGATGTAAATAAATGAATAAATCAAGATCAGGTGAAAAAAAATTCAAGACAGATAATCAATCATTAAAAAAGAATAAAACTTTTAATTTGCAGTCTTTTGCAACTGTAATATCTTGTCCCACTTTCATTCCAGAGCTCAAAATGTTTACTTGAATAAAACAGACAGATTAAACCAATTCATGGCTGATATACTGCGCAACAGACACCTCAGAAAATCATGAACACATTCCTAGAAAAAAAATTTAATTCCTCAGATTTTCTGACAAGGATTTACATTAAACTTTCTAGCAATTTATTGCTACGACACGGTAGAACCCACGCACACACGGTTTTGATCCCAAAGCTGGCCTCCCTGTGTGTGCGTGGGTTCTACCCGGGTACTCTGGCTTCCTCCCGCAACCAAAAACATGCACTAGGTGAACTGGTCACTCTAAATTGCCATTAGATATGAATGAGAGTGTGAATGGTTTCCTGTTTCCATATGTGCCTCCAGCCCAGGTTGTCATTTTTA
The DNA here is from genome assembly GCA_029823295.1 of Pseudamia nigra. Classification (NCBI taxonomy): domain Eukaryota; kingdom Metazoa; phylum Chordata; class Actinopteri; order Kurtiformes; family Apogonidae; genus Pseudamia; species Pseudamia nigra. Next base: position 6,313 of record JAQQAE010003836.1, on the reverse strand, counting down.
ATGAGAAATGGGTCTCAACTGACTTACCTGGTTAAATAAAGGTTAAATTAAAATGAAAAAGAAAATTAAAAATACATTCAAATGCGCAAAAATATGAGTTTGCATAAGATTATGAATTAAATCATAAATGTAGTGAAGAAAAAAATGGAGCCAACAAAATTAAAATAAAAGACTGCAATGCGCTCTGAGAATAGTTCTAAAAAGCTTACAAATTTAGGAGAAAAAAGAACATCAAAATAGTCCTTGAGATCCAGCAGTCATGCAGTCAGGTGAGGTGGTGAAGAGTCACTGACACTGAATTCTGGCAGAGTGGGCTTGTTGCATGAGACTGTCGTCCACATCCGGAACAATTTTTTCATCAGTTTTCAGTCCCACTATGTCTGCCTTTTTCAAGGCCATAAAGAAGAGGGGAAGGGGAAGGAAAATAAGGAACAAAATTTTAAAATGAGCAACAAAAGCCACCAAAATAAAGAAGAAAATTAACAAAACAACAAAAATAAAATGAAAAAAAATCAACACAATGAACAAAAATAAGCAAAACGATGCAAGTTGAACTAAAATAATAAAAAACACAATGAACAAAATAAGAAATGCAATGAACAAAGATGATCAATATAAGTAAGAATATTAGCTAAATATGCAATAAACTGAACAAAAATAAACAAAATAAGCAGCACAAACCGTACTTGTTTAACACAGCTTATGAGCATAATAGGAAACAACATGAACAAAAATTAGGGCTGTCAAGCAATTAAAATTTTTCATCTGATTAGTCACAGGGTAACTGTGGATTAATTTCAATAAATCACGATTAGTATCCATTTGTTATTAATCTAAATTAATCACAGGGTCACTGGATTAATTTTGATTAATCACAATTAATACCCATGTGTTGTTTTTCATTTTGTGGGAGCAAAAACACTCATGATACAAGGTGATATAGACACTCAACTAAAATTACTTATTTTACATAAAATACATATTTTATGTAAAATAAGTAGTATATGTATATATTTTTTTCTAATTTAAAAGTAGTATATGTATATATTTTTTTCTAATTTAAACTTGTGCAACTAAAGGAAATTCCACCTGCTTTGTAGAACTTAACAGAAGCTCTGTAATGTTCTGCTGAGATGATTTTGCTTTGTCAAACTTGGTTCATTGTTTTCATCAGTAACTAATGTAATTTGTTTCAAAATGTGTAAAGACAATTGACTCTGAAGCAGTAAATACTAAAGAAGTTGTCAGTGAGGTGGGTCAAATGTAACATTAGATTTCATCGCTTTTTCCTTGTTATATGAGTTATTGCGCATTAATTGTGTTAACACGTTAATCATGTTAAAATTTTAATCTAATTAATAATGCAAATGGCTTAATCCGGATAAACGCATTCATTTTAACAGCCCTAGTAAAAATGTCATATATTTTTTTAAATTTTTGTCAGGAGGAAACACAGAAGTTCTTTTGGATCTCAATTTGAAAAAGTATGGAAACAACAACACTAAGGTTTAGGATCTAAGGCTTAAATCACAGTTTGGCCCTGAAGGCAAAGTCTCCCATGTGCGACTCACTGACACCTCTGGTAAACAGTGAACGATGCACATTAGTGAGGAGGTGCAACAGTGTGGGAACTGCACACTCACCACAGGAAAATGTCCTTCTGACTATCCTCAAATGTTTGCTTGTTTTGTTTTTAGCTCTAGAATTTTACTGACCCAACTCTCAGTTATATAGATAACAGTCTTGTGAACATAATCACACTAAAACAGATAATTTCAACTTATTTGTGGTGTTAAAAATATGTTTCAGTAAAGAAACTGGATACTGGGCCTAGTCTGACCTAAATCAGCTTTATGTATGCTGTCTCCCTGTCTGAATATTGTTAAAGGGACATGATAAGCACTGCTAAAAGCTTCATGAATTGGCTGCTCACATTCTGTGTGAGCCAGTCAACATTTTTCATGCCTGGATGAATGCAGCACACAGACATTCTCTAATGAATATGGCTCTTCCTCTGAAAATCATTGTCATTCAGTTCATTCTAATGCTTTGGCAAACACATAGAAACAGCTGTGAGCTAATTAAAAGAGACTAAATAGAACGTCTTTTGGAAGAACCAGGCAGGTGTGTTTAGAAATGGTCATAATGCCCTATACTGAACACACAAACTCTTTAGGATCTCACAATACCGTATTTGGTTGTGAGACAGGCAAGGCTCACATGCAATTTGGCAGAAAAGTCCACAATGAATGACGACCTCAAGGTCAGCATTTAAGCTCATTTCCTAAACAAACTCCAACGTCTCGACAGTCAATGAGTGAAACCTGAGCCGCCCAGTGACTCTGCAGGTGTGTTTCACAGGCACCAACGCTAGCAGTCTACATGCTGTGGAATAAAATCATATACCTTGAACCACACATTCACAAATCTTGTGATGGCCACTACTGGCCAAAACTTTTAGAACACCCCAATTTTTCCAGTTTTTTGTTGAAATTCAAGCAGTTCAAGTTCAATGAATAGCTTGAAATGGTACAAACGTAAGTGCTGAACTGCCAGAGGTTAGAGAGAATGTTAAGGCTACCCAAAACTGAAAAATATCATGACATGGGTTGACAACTTAAAGCTGTTCTGCACCACTGGAGGTTGGTCTGACAGAGCACGATGGTGGCTTTGGGTCCATCACAGGCCAGACTGGTCTTCCTGTCAGAGTGCCTTTTGATGGTGTAGGAAACTCTGCACACTGGCACCTTGAATCTCTTTGCAATTTCTATAGGAAAGACCTACATTTTTAAGTGGTATTAGGGTTTGTCTTTCTTTGTTTTTGTTCCCTTTTCGTGACATTTTTATGGCAACACAATGTTTTCTGCAGTACAATACTGTTCAAATAGTGAACATGAGGTTATGGTACCACAGTGTGTTCCAACACTGCTTTTATGCAGACAGGTTTTAATTACTCAAGCAAACTTGGGATGCCTGAAGGAATTAGTTGCACCAACATTTAAGGCTTGATCAACCTCCATTGGTATTTTAATTTGTTTACCCATGTCTTGTTCCCTGAAAAAGGCCTTTTCGTATAATTCTGAAATGTACCTTATTTTTCAGTTTTGGGTAACCTTAACTTTTTTTTGCCTTGCACATCACCTTGGTACCATTTCAAGCTGTTCATTGAACTTGAACTGTTTGAATTTCAACAAATAGCTGGAAAAAATGTGGCATTTGATAGTGTATTTTTGCGTACATCAAAGAAATTCATAATCACTTCTGTCACTGTAACCATTAACAGTTTTAGTTTGTTAATCAAGTTGATATTTCCCACAAACTCTATATAAATAGTCTCAGTGGTGTCCCCAGTTGAATTATGGCTTAAATCTGAAGTTGCAGCTTTAGCTTTTTGGTAAAATGCTACCTTTATATACTGTAGGTCTGGCAAATAATCCAATTTATTAGTCCCCCAAAGAAAATGTAGTTTCTTCAAGTGTTTTCTTAAAAAGACTGCAATATTATTAATAGAGCATTTTAAAGCATTCTAGTTTCACTGAGAAATAATAAATTCTTTTTATTTGCAAATGAAAACTATTTTAGGAAAACAAAAATGAGTAGGGTGAATATCATTAATCCCCAGTTTCACTGAGTAATGGTATGTGTGTGAACACAAGTTAAAATTGAACATTTGTCTAATATACAGTATACTTCTGAAAAGATTTGTGGCATCACTTATAAATGCATTATGGATGGATACGAAGGATAGAAATATTATAATGTTCAATGAACATGCAAGTTTCAAGTAAATCAGTAGAGGAGCTTTTGAGATATTCTGTCTTCTCTTAACTTTGCTTTACTTGTAAAAGAATCATGCCAAAATCAAAACAAATTATTTTACATCTGAAAAGGATTATTGATGGGCACAAAGTTTTCAAGTAGCTAGAACCAGAGCAGGGAAAAAAATGGAAAAGTATCACATTTGACCACTTTTGCTGACTCCATGTGAATTGTAGCCTTAGTTTCCTGTTCATACACTGACAGGATTGTCCCCATGTGTTATCTTCTACAGCGATTCTGCATCTGCTTCAAGTTTTGATTTGTTGTACGTCCGTAGATGCTCTTCTACGTTACTGAGTTGTTACTGTTGCTTTTTCATCAACTTGAACCAGTCTGATCATTTTCGTTCTGGCATCAACAAGGTATTTTCATCCAGAGAACTGTTGCTCATGGATATTTTGTCTTGTCAGACTAGATCAGCACTAGGGCAACTAGGGCAACCTGATATAATGTTGGCTACTGGAACAAAATATTCATGTGCAAGGGTAGAAAATATGGAACAACTGGTGTGTTACTACGCATGTAACCTGACCAGGAGAGTGTACAAGCAGGTGATGTGTGACTTGTGGATACTTTGAAACCCAACAACAATGCTTAGAAAAAACTTCTCAATCGGTCTTCCAATGTGTGAAAACAGCAACTACTTTCACATCTAGTGATTGATGAGACACGACTAAGATGCTACAGCAAGGGTGACAGGTCAGCGGACGAGTGGGTGAGTGAGTTATAATCATCCTCAAACTCTGAGATTGTGAGCATCATGGCTAAGATGGATAGGTGAACCCCTTGACACCCACTACCATGGCTAAATGACAAAGTACCCTCTGAAAATCTACTAGAGGATGAACTATCACCAATAGCCAGATTTCCTCCAAACTAACAGTAATCCTTGAGATATGGGCTACAAGATGAATACCACTTACCCCAAGAGATAGTATCCTCCCATGGAAAAGGAGGTTGGAGGTAAAGACCAAGGCAACATAGAGAGAAATTAGCCAGTTGTCTGAACTGCAGAAAGGTGAGATGATAATAGGGCCATCTAAGTACTGAGGCAGTGAAGACTGTCAAACAGAAACTCACAGCTGTAGTTAACCTGCCAGAAGTGATACACAGGAGAAGTAGAAGCCAGGATAATAAACACAATACCTTCCAAGAATATGGACATTGCCAGAATCTCCAGCAATGCTACTAGGATGTCATTCAGATTGGGTAAATGTGCCCAGATGTCTCAAAAAATAGGCAAGGTGATCAAGGGTTGAACTACCAGAAAGCTGCATAACAAATGTGGATGACAGCAAGCAAGCAAATGATAAGGCCACAAGGAGATGAACCGCAGCCAAATACCTGTGCAGAGTGAGCTGAGTCCTTATAAGTCAACGGAATGGGGAGAACAAGGTTCAGGTGAACAACACCCACACACTGCTTGTCATCAAATAGCCAGGTGGCATGTACCCTGGACAAAAGAGGCGATAGAGGCCACTGATCAAGACAAAAAATCTCCATACAGTACATGGAGGGTTACACCCCGTGTTCAGCCTCCTGAGGCAGTACACTAAGCAGAATGAAGGAAGAGACCTAGTGAATGTAAGATCCATGAGTACATCAGGAAGATGATCCTGAGTGATGAGCTACTAGGTGAATAACTCAAACAGCAAAAGCCTAGCGCAGAGGGGCAGGAAGAGCATAAGGACAGTGGGATGTAAGGACAAACCCCTACACCGGATACAACATGGGCACATTAAAAAGTAGCTGATACTGGAAAATCCTATAATGGCTGGAAAAAACTGAGACTCAAAGGCTACAGAGAGGCACTGCAGCACAGGGCACTGAGCGTGAAATGGGGGTCTACCATACTAGACAGGACCCCAAATACAAACTGTACAAAGACGCCCCTGAAGCCATCCAACATCACAGAGGATGTAAGATGCTGGCAGGAAGGATGGGCAAGAAGTGGCTGGCATAGTGTACAGAAATATCTGTGCCAAGTACGGCCAGGAGGTCCCATGGTCAAAGTGGGAGACACCTCCAAAGGTTAAAGAATGACAGCTGAGATCCTGTGAGACATCCAGGTACAGACCAACATACAGGTGACGGCTGACCAACTGGACATGGTAGTGATAGACAGACGATAGAAAAAGGCAGTGGTGATAGATGTGGAAACTCCGAGTGACAGCAACATGAGGGAAAAGGAACACAAGAGAAATGTACCAAAGACTGAAGGAGTAGCTTGAAAAGATGTGGACAGTGAAGGCAACAGTGGCCCCAGCGGTCATCAGAACCCTCGATGCAGTAACACCCAAACATCCTAGATCTCTGTCCAGAAGAGTGCAGTCCCTCCACGAGACACTTCCAGGCCTCTTCAGCATCGCTTACAGGTCTCATACTGGGAAAATGCATCTTTACAGATTTTGAGGTTTATCTAAACCAGGGGTTTTCAAAGTGTGGGATAGTGAGCCTCCCCTAAGAAAACTCCTAAGCATGCCGCGGGGGGGGG
>JAQQAE010003835.1:0-19605 GCA_029823295.1 Pseudamia nigra | reverse complement strand
AGATCTTTGAGTCCATCTCATGAAAAATGGGATCAAAAACAAAAGTGTTGCGTTTATATTTTTGTTGAGTGTACATAAAATGTCCACATAAAAAGGTTCCAAGGCACCAGACTTTCTTGCCAAAAACAGTAACAGTAATCAGGACCTACGCGTGGCCTTGATTGTGTATTTGTGTGACAAACCAGGTGATGAAGGCAGAAATAAACCCGCCAGACGTAACCGTCTGATGCAGACTATGGATGAAGTGCTTCATTTAACCTCACTTCAAAATCCGAACAAACCCTTTAATCATTGCAATCACTATGACCTGTGCAGAGAGCTACATCTTTATGCATGGGCAGCATTTTCAAGTGCATGTATTTTGGTTTGCATACGATGCAGCCACTCAAAGTAAAAAAGGGCCGGGTGAAGTCTAACATAGATTGGAGTGTATGGAGACTAATACTTTGTGAGTCACATCATTGGCCCCATCGTGCTTCAACAGCTGTGCTGCCGCTCACTGTGGAGGCTGACACAAACAGTGAATGAAAAAGGGGCTTTCTATTGTTTTCTGGAAAGTGAAGAATGTCATGACGTGAGCACAAAACAATATAAATCTCACTATGACCCACAGGCAGATGGTGTTGTGTTTACAGCAATTATGACAATATAAATAGTAAGCTTGAACCTTAAGTCGGCTGACACTGGCCCCATCAACTAGTTTTTACTTGATGTTAATTTAGCAGAGCGTAAGAGCGTTCTCATGCATTAGTCAGACCCTGCTACCAACATAGCATACTCACCTCAATGCAACATGTATCCACAACACAGTTTTCATTAAAGCACTAAATTTAGCATCTTTCTTTTCTTTCATTGTGACTCTTGCTGACAGCCACCCACCCAAAAGCTACTACTGTCACCATACCGTTGTCTTCTGTTCACTGAAAGCTCCCACAGGTGCTGTGGGTACATCTGTCACTCCACACTCCATGCTGTGCTGATCTTGATGTGACAAGGTCAGAGTCCAGACAGCAAATATCAGTGCTATGCATAATTTAATCATCGCACTTGAGTTTAGAGACTGGCAGAACTTTGTTTACTGTTTAATATTCAAGAGAGTACAAAGCAGCTGTTTACTAAAATGTACGCCTTTTTCCCTAATACTTATAATGTTTGTGTTTCTGCAGCATTAATATGTACAGTATACTGCATTTTTCTTCACGTTAAAGGCTGACCTCATTTTAACTACTTTACATATGCTGTTGTTATTTTAACCTACAGCAATGCATCATCATGTGCTTATAGCATCCCTGTCCTTTGAGAACAATATATCTCTAAGTCAACTGTTCTTGAGAACAGCCCTTTTTAGACTTGTGAGAAAACATTTTACACTAATCCAAGGGGATTTAAAGAAAAGTTTATTCAGCTTAAGAAGTGGGGGAATTTTCTCAACCCATAAAGGAAACTTAATCCTTCAGTTTATCACAAAAAACTAATGACCATGACTAAAGCTATCAGACAAATGCTTTGCAGGAGAAGAGCAGTAGCCACCGAGTTGTAGAAGCATTGAGTTGCATAAAACATGTACAAAGTGCAAATACCTCAAATGTACACTACCAGCCAAAAGTTTGGACACACTCTCTCCTTCAATGTTTTTTCTTTATTTTTTTATTATTTTAAACAAGAGTTAATATGTGCCTTCTTAAAGTGTTTTAGAGCATCAGTTGGAAGGGTGGGTACAGAGTCAATTACCCTGTTAGTGCCACTACAACTACTGTACAAATCCATATTATGGCAAGAAACACTTAAGTTCATTCGGTCTGTAAAAGCTCAAGAACTTTGAATGTGTGCAGTTACCAAAATCATCAAATACTGTGATAAAACTGGACCGACTCATGAGGACCATCCCAGGAAAAGATGACTGAGCGCTACCTTTGCTGCAGAGGAGAAGTTAATTAGAATTACCAGATTCAGTAACTAGGAGCTAAGTGTGGCTAGTCTCAACAAACAAAATTATTAACCATGTTCTGGTTTATTTTGACTTTTTTTGTTTACTGCATAGCTCGATACTTGTTGTTTCACAGCTTGTACTGTATGTTTTCACTTTTAATGTACTGTACAATGTAAAGGTGCATCCAAACATGTGGGTATGTAGTAGTGTATGAAGTACAAGTACTGTACTCATGTTGTTATTCCTCCAATGTAGTTCATAAGGCTAAGCTCACTTATGATGCAGTATTTTTAATGACTTCTGTTGTTTTCTGTCTGTTTGTGACTGACACATGAGCAGAGCAGATTACATGACCACCTGTAGGCCGAGTGCAGGGTTTCCGTTTTATTCTGTTCAGTCGAAAGACTGATTAAAGCTATCAGCACATAATTATCTTCATTTGTTCTAAAATTAGCATATAATAGAAGGCTGCTGTGTTGAAAAATAAGCAGAAGCTAAAATAAGGAGCTCCACTGTTCAGTGTTAGCCTTATGCTGTTGAAGTCCTTTGTTATGTCTGTACTGTTCCATCTTATGATATATTTTATCACTACACCGCTACATTTTTGTTGTTAAGGGCACTAGGTCAAATTACCTTTATTTGAAATGGTCGTATAAATCATAATAAAATAAAATTATAATAAATCAGTAATAAGTGGTAACTCTTCAGTAGCTTTTCATGAATGCTTTCATCATCTGGCAGCTTGCCTTTCAGGCCATAAGTCCTTACATAATCCAATTCCACTGATTTCACCGTACATTGTGTTCACAACTTAATCATGTATCCTTCTCTCTGTATCAGTTCAATAAATCAACAGCACCACTTTTTTATTTTTGGCATTAATTTCCTGGATCCTGATGTTGAACTTGTTCTTCTTTTCATCTGTCCTTGTTCCTGCTGCCCACTCCATTAGTTCATATATTTTTTCATCACGCTGTATAATTTTATTTATTCTGTGCTCTTCAACTTCCTTTCTAATGTCTTTTTTCCTTTGGCTATTTCTCACTTCATCTGCTGTCTTGTGTACTTTCTCTAAGAGCCCTTTTTGCAGCTGCTTTGAATTCAGTTCTTTATATAGTCTCCTCTTTGGATTACTGATTGTTTTTTTTTTTTTGCAACAAAAGTACAATGATATGCGTGGCAAGTATTTTTTCTTTCATCCTTCTTCAAGACTCCACCTATTATTGCTTTGACAAAATTGACAATAAAAGAATGTGCCCAGCACTTGCTGCTTTTAAAGTAAGAGAGAACAAAGACACAGAAACAGACAACAAAAATAGTCAGACTACACAGCTTTGTACAAATTTAAAATCATTTCCTGATATTATCATGAGTCAATAAAACATTAAAAATGATTGTCTAGGCTCCACCACATCATTCTTCTTGTTTGTGTCCAGGTGACGTGTTCCACTCCTCGGTACCTGAGAAGCTGAGCCTGGCGACGGCCTCCACACACTGCCATTCTCTGGGAGCCCAGTTGGCTACTGTGGGACAGCTCTACCTGGCCTGGCAGGCCGGCCTGGATCAGTGTGACCCTGGCTGGCTGGCTGATGGCAGTGTCCGCTACCCTATCAACGTCCCACGGAAAAACTGTGGCGGGGATGAGCCTGGAGTGCGGACTGTCTACAACAACCCCAACCGCACTGGCTTCCCTGACACCACAGCGCTGTTTGACGCTTTCTGCTATCGAGGTACGCTGAGAAGATCAGACTGATGCAACATCATTACGGTTATTGCCATGGCAACCCAACAATGGTCTGGGGACTTGCTTCCATTTTGTTTTTTTAATTAGCTGGAGATGTTTTTGTCACACATGATGTAGTTAGGAAGGGATTGGGTGTGTTTGTGCCCCCTGTGCACATTTTGATTGCATGTATGTTGTGGGAAGTGAACCTGACAGAGAGAGGGAGAGAGAGGGAGAGAAATTAAGCGAGAAAGAAGGAAAAAAGAGAGCAGAGCTTCTTCCCTTTGATTTTGCATGAGTCTGTTTACTGACACTGTGTCTTTGTTAATTTGGTACAACTGATTTTGATTCTACAGCTTCTATTTATTTTTTAGGCTCACTGAAAACAGCAGGCTTATATCTGAAAAATTACATTTCCACAGATGGAATTCTAATTGCAAAATCAGAATGACATTTCCATCTTTCACAATGTCATCTTATAAAATTTTCACTGAAGTGAAACATCTGCATAACCCAATCGTTTTAAGTAAACAAGAGCAGCATGAAAACAGAGGCAAGAGCATTTGTCAAAGCAAAACGCTGACAGATAAATCTCTTCACGGAGCCTGCAGTGCTGTATACACATTTACGTTAATATTTAAAACAAATGATCTCTCTCAGAAGCCTAAAAGTAGATAAATTGGGAACAAGATTAGCCTTAAAACATCATGTGAATAAAATTCTCTTTGCAGTTACATTAGTCATAAGAACACACCATATGCATGCTTGACTAATGTATTTAAAAATGACTAGATTTGAAGAGATGGATTCAGGAAAATCAGAGCTGTGGCTAAACCGTTCAGTCCAAAGAGTGTGAATTTTAGCTTGTTTGGAAATAGCAGCTTTACTACACTGGAGGAGAGTGTGGAGTGTGTTGTGCTGTGGCAGATAAAGCAGGTCAAGTGAAAACAGTGCACTTTCTCTATTTAAAATATGTTTGTTCTGCATGTGTTTGTTGCAGCCCACCAGCCATCAGGGGTCCAGGCTGCAGAGGCACAGGGTTTGTACCAGACCACCAACCCTGCAGCAGAAGCCATCTCATCAGTCACTGAAGCTGATCAAAGTGCCCCATACTCCAAAACTTCAATATGGACCGGCTTGGTGAACTTGGAAAACTCAGAGGTTCATTCTATTGCTGGAATCAACAACTCCTCTGAAATCTCTGAAGAGCACGTAGTCATCCACCTGAGGCCAGAGCAAAGTTGGGATGATACACAGGATGGACCGAGAACCAGCCAAGAGGAGCCTCACACTGCAAAGAGCACCAACACACTGGGCCTTTCTGATCTCGAAAGTTTGGAGACTCATGGAGGTTCTGCCCACGAGGAAGAAGATGGCAGCTACTTCAGATCTGACAGCCCTGTGTTATCATCTGTAGCTTCTTCAACTCCCCAGCCACACACCAGCAACAGTGTGCTGGCTGAGATTGTTAACACTCTGATAAAGCCTTTTAGGTACTGGACTGGAGACAAGGAGGTACACGAAACTGAGAAGGGACCATCAGACCCTGAGAAAAGAGCAGGAGAGAACCAGACACAGGGAGAAGCATCCAGTAGTAATCTGAGCAACCCAAAATCCAATGTAAACAAGGGGAGCATGGACAATGCCATTCTGGAGCACAGGAGTGGTACTTTATCTCTCAAACCTGTCACAAGTGGACTACATTCTCCAGAGGAAGGTTTGTCTGAGCAGGAGAAAGAGGTGATGCCACTGATTAAATTAGTGCCTGCAGTTCAAAACATGAGACAAAGTGACACCACCAGTTTACCAGGAGAACAAGCCTCCACTGCCTCCGCTGACAGCCCTCCGTCTTCTTTTAATGGTAAGAGCTCTTTTTATTTGGCTTCAATATTTTGTGTTTGTCTGTATTTATGTTCCAGCTATAACCTTAACAAGCAATAAATGGATGTCAAATTTACCTGAAATTTGGCACATATACCTGTGGGTGAAGTGAAATTGAAATACTGTAGTTGTTTTTCACATGGAAGCGTGGCACATTTAAATGTCTTTGGTAAGTATAGGATCTATTTGTGTCATGCAATCTCAACGGCTTCCGTCTCTCCATTCCACTCTCTCTTCCTTCCCCCTGAGTGTGTGATAATATATTCCTCCACAGGGCAATTTGAAGTAGTGCTGTAAATTTAATTAAATTGTAATTGCAAACAAACAGGAGCTATACAGTGTATGGAAAATGTTGGGAGTGCAGACTGTTTTGCCTTCATTCTCATATTTTATTGACAGAGCGCTTTGTTTACAGTAGAGGCTGTGAGAGACTAACAGCTCAGCTTCGGTTTAAATCCATTTTGATTCATAGATGTTTTGCATGCTTATGTATTGTTTGTTCAGAACACAGTAGAACAGAATTCTGCATGTTACCCTATTTATGTATTAAGCTGAAAAATAGTAGAATAAACTAAACGCACAACCAAAACACAGCTACTTGACCAGACATATGTACCTGGAGGTTTTGTATTCTCTGCCAAGCCTAACAAAAGTATGGGTCCATTGTTAGTCGATGTGAGCCTCTGTCCGATAAAGCAGAGTGACTTACCCAATGGAAATGTGTGCTGCAATACACCACGGGGTAAAAAATGTCAATAGGTCATTGTTTTCAGCTCATCTCTTCTTAAAAAACCTCCTGCACCAACCTCAAAATCACTCTCTCCAGCTTCTAGCTGCAAAGTAAAGATTGAAGAAACATTAAAGCAGCAGCCTCTCACACATTTGTTATTCCATTTGAAGACGAGGAACAAAACTGTTGTCAAAATGTAACACAGAAGTGGGATATTGGCAAAAATATGAATTAATAAAAATCCAGAATAACTGAGAAAAGCAAAGGATAGCCTCAGTAGCCAGGATTCTAAATGTGTGAGAATTTTTAAGCAGATATTCAGAAATTCTGCAAAATTTCTATCTGCTAATTTTAGTGAATATTACAAGCTGGTTCATCATTTTCTTCATCATCATGGCCACCATGATGGTCAACTTTGCCCATGAAAAGTAGTATCTCGGGAAAACCCCAATTCTAAGGAAGTTGGGTCATTGTGTTAAACGTATATAAAAACAGAATACATTGATTTGCAAATCCTTACTATCCTATCCCCACTATAAAGACACAATATGGAATGTTCAAATTGATAAACATTATTGTTGTTTTGCAAATAGAGGAGCAACAAAAGAAATAAAAGAAGATTTTTTTTGTCTGTCTTGAAGACAGACACAGGTGAACAGGTTAATTGAAAACAGGCGAGTGTCATGATTGATATAAAAGGAGCATCCCCTAAAGCAGGGGTGCTCACTTTTTCATCATGTGAGCTACTTATAAAATGACCAAGTCAAAATGATCTACCTACTGGAAATTTGGTTTGACCAGTTAACTATCAGTTAACACAGTGTCTCAACAACAACCAGAAACACCTTTGGTTTTTCTGGGTCCATGTTCATCTGAGATGAACGGACGCAAAGTGGAAAAGTGTGCTGTGGTCTGATGCGTCCACATTTCAAATTGTTTTTGGAAATCATGGACGTTGTGTCCTCTGGGTTAAAGAGGAAAAGGATCGTTCAGATTGTTATCAGTACAAAGTTCAAAAATAGCATCTGTGACGGTATGTGGGTGTGTCAGTGCTCATGGTATGAGTGTGTTGCACATCTGTGAAGGCAGCATTAATGCTAAAAGGTACATACAGGTTTGGAGCAACATAGGCTGACATGCAAGCAATGTCTTTTTCACCAAGACAATGTCAAGACACATTCTGCATGTGTTACAACAGTGTGGAATTGTAGTAAAAGAGTGGTACTGGACTGGCCGGCCTGCGAGCCAGACCTGCCTCCGTTTGAAAATGGGACTCAAGAATGGGACAGAATTCTACCTACCAAGCTTCAACAACTTGTGTCCTCAGTTCCTAAATGTTTAGTGAGTGTTTTTAAAAAGAAAGATGATGTGTCACGGTGGTAAACATGCCCCTGTCCCAGCTCTTCTGGGACATGCTGCAAGCATCAAATTCAAAATGAGTCAATATTTGTAAAGTTTATCAGTTTAAATAGAAAATATTATGCCTTTGTAGTGTATTGAATGGAATAGTTTGAAAAGGATTTGTAAATTATTGTATTCTGTTTTTAGTTATATTTTACATAATGTCCAAACTTAAGTGGAATTGGGTTGTGTACAATCTCATAATGCCCGAGTTGTCCATTGAGCTGCTGAGGGGCCTAAGAGTGGTGTGTGACCAACAAACTCAAACGGGTCTCATCACATCATGCTGTTTCATTGTTGCTTTCCACCCTTTCATCTCTTTCTGTTTCCATTTCTGTAATTCATGTGAACGTTGTAGTTTCATTATTGCTCCACACATGCAGACACAGACACATATTTTTGCTAAATCTATTTCCATTGTAGTTCCTCACATTTGATTAATATATTTACCAATATACTGAGTTTTCCACCTCTCTTTTTATGATTCCACTATGATTTTTGATGCAGAAACTGAAAATGAGCTGGATAGAAACTCTTTTCATGATTACCATAAGAATCTTGTGCTTAACCAGTAAAAAAAGAACACAAAGAAAGACTAAAAGTCTAACATATGCAGCCGGAGGAATGATTCAGTAAAGGTGACAGACTTCTCTCACCTAACAGTTGCCACTTTTATTAATATAAATACTGCCGCTCTGCAACCTGAACCCCTCACAAAATGATATTAATGAAAATCCAAGCTTTAGACTGCATGCATTATTCACAGCTGTATCCAATTAGTGTGGAGGTTGGGCCGCGCCGCCGTTTGCACTCACCTCCATCTATGTCCCTGCCAATTAGGCCTCAGCTCACTGAAGGTAGGCTGTAATGATCACTACAGTGAGGACGAGCAACAGACAGGGATGAGTTGACTGGTGAAGATAGAGAGAAGGGAAGATTTTTTTCCCTTTATGGTGGAAAACCATCCAAATGATGTTTTTTTTTTTTCCTCTTAACCCGCATCAGTGAAATGAATTACCTCTGTTACTGCTCACCACGGGCTATCATTTGGATCTCAGCCCTTCCTAGGTATTGATTGTGCCATGTTGTGTCTTTGATTGAAGGAGATAAATAATGAGACAAAACAAAACAAAAAAATCAATAAGTAAATTAAAAATGGATGTAAGCTTTACAAATGGTCTATATAGCCTTATCCTCAATGTCATTCAAAATATTTTAAACATATGTATCTGTAGAGCCTAGTGATTGGTTAATTTGCCTTTAGTTAAAGCATGTACAATGAGCTGTGAAGTTCTGAGTTTTCCCTTCCATTCTAAGGTGCAGCCACAGCACACAAGCTGTTGAGGGATTCACCGAATTAAATGTAAAATGAATGTGGAAAACATCAAACTTAAGTAAAATGGCTTTTCTCAAATCCTATGATTGCAGCTTTATGTATGTTGTTTGTTTTTTGCAGAGATGAATAGCATTCAACTACATTTATTTTGTTACATTTTTAAAAAAACATATACAGTAGTGCCCCGGCTAATGAATTTAATCCTCATGTTCTTTGGGCGAATCATTCATTAGCCGGAGTGAGTTTTTCCTTAGGAATACATGTAAAATCAATTAATCCGTTCTGGACCCACGACAAACTCCCATAAAAAGAATGTATTACACTCCCATATGTGCACATTTATTGATTTATAGACACTTACCGAAGGAGGATGAGACAGAGACAGACATTTTTCTTAGGTCCCATTATGAAAACCACAAAATGAAGCATCGTTCTAGGTGAAAAAAGGCAAATATACAGCGCAGAGTTCACATTGATGTTTAACTCGGCCGAGATAGAGTTTTGTGTTACAAAAAAAATTCGTAACCCAAATTTCTCAAGTCATAACCTGAATCTTTTCCATAATATGAAATTCGCAACCTGAATCATTTCGTTAGCCGGGGCACAATTTGTTCAATGGTTTTATTTGTTACCCAAAATTTTCGTTAGTAGAAGCGTTTGTTACCGGGGGCACCACTGTACTACTGACAGTGGATGTTATGCAGAGTATGTTTTATTCCTACTCATTTACTTTTGTGATGAAAAGATGTACATTTACTTAGTTACATAGTTATAAACTTCATTGAGTACAAGTCAGTTTTACACTGTCTTTGTTCATCTTCTCAACGATGAGGAATAACTGTCAGACTATGCACCACCTGTTGTATAAACCCAAAACAGTAGGAATCAACAACGCAACGAGAATGAGCACAAGAGCACAAATATATATACACTATATATATACATATATATATATATAGAGAGAGAGAGAGAGAGAGAAAGAGAGAGAGCGATGTGTGTGTTACAACAATTTGTACAACCCCAAAGTTGATTTTGTGAATTTATGTGACATCTTTGACATCTGTGCATTGACAGTGAATCTCGTCGCTCCTGACATGATTCACATGGCCATGTAATAAGCTGTGCTCAGTGTTCTTTATTAGAAGCCATATCTTGCAGATGGGCAGTGGTGGCATTGCTACCATCACTATGTCTGTCTCTTTCTGTCTGTCATTGTCAGCCTCACAATTTAATATCATGTCTGCTTTATCAAATATAGTAGAGAAAATGCAGCACAACTGGTGAATGGAAGTTACTAACTGAAAAGGCATTTTATAAACTTTCCTTGGCACTAGTCTTGATTTGTGTCTTTTCCAGCAGACATTCCACCAACAGATTTAGAGCAGCAGAGCTGAACTTTAACCATCGCTCTAAATAGCACCAGAAAATCATCCAAACCTGTGCCTAATTGTCTCATTTTATTTATTACACAGGTCATTACATTGATGATCAAATCAGATTAATGTGTTTAATTATTCTCACTTTCATCAGTGTGTGTAGTAAAAGTATGTAATTAGCTATTTGGATTATTAATAGGACAATTACACCCCTCTGCATAGCTTTTATGGAAATGAACCTCAGGCTCATAAACCTCACTTAGGCAAAAGGCATTGCAGGCCTTCTGAATAATTTAGTTGCATTTAAATATTTCATGCACGGACATATTTGTGTATGTTCTCTCTTGCTGTAGTTTGTTGTGCTGGGTTGGGCTGCATGCCCGCATGCTGTATCTAAACTTTTCAAGCATGTTAATTCAACTGGAGACAGTCAAACCAAGCTGAGCGATGGTGATGATAGTAACAACACTGCCTGGGACTCTAACCAAAACAACTGCTTTGCTGCCCTAAATACACACACACCAGCCATGAGTCACACATGCAAGCAGAATGAATTATTGATGGTGTAGACAGTGTCTGGTTTAAAGCTGTAAGCAGATAAGGTACAGTGAACCACTTCATCTAAATAAACAGGTCTAGATGGAGTTTTCTGAGGAGCGATCATTTGCGTTATCGTGTTGCAAGCGGCCCTGTATTTTTCCACATGGTTTCTCTCACCACAGGCAAGAGTATTCCAGCAGGAGGTAAAAAAAAATCCACAGGCTATAAGAACAGAGAGACAGGGAGAAAGTGTGAAATTACTTTGAATATATCCCTCCGTGCATTTGAGTTTGGGACAGAGTGTGTGCAAACTCCAAACCATCTGTAGTAACTGTACTAATCAGCTCCACTGGAGAGGAAAGGAACCTGGAACATTCAAACTGCAGAAAATTTCACTCAAGTGTCTGCATTTTCCGTATATACCTTATCCACATCCCTAAAATAAAGCTTTTTATTGTCATTGACATGTTTATAGCCTCATACTCTTTATACAAATGCAGGCCTTCAAAGTAAAGTTAATCTACCAAAGCATCTTTCACAGAACAAGGTCACAAAGTGCATCACAAGCGATCAATTAAAACTAAAAATGTGATAGAAATAGTGAAAAGAAACAAAAGTGATTAAAAATGATCAAAACAGACCTTGAAACACAATAATTACTGATCAGAACACAAGGTCACGAATGAAGACTTGCTTCACAGAGCAAAAATAAGACAATATTTTAATAAAAACATTAAAAAACATTCAAGCATAGACAACAACATATAGAAATAGACAGGTTTGTGACATTTATTTACTTATTCTTTAACAGTGGACTAACAGTGAAGCAGTATTATTATTTATTCTCTATATTTTATGTTATACATGTTTTTGCATTTTCATCAAGGAGAAGAGTTTATACAACAAAAAGATCATATGGAATAAAAGGAAATCAGAGACATGGTCAAAATTTTAGTTAAAAGGAAAATTGATCAAATTCACTATCCTTACATCGTTAGCATTGAATTCTGAATCAATTAAAGGATTAACGTAGTATAGCCCTTTATTTAAACGTGATTGTAAATCATATTTGACGTTGTGCATTTTATTCTACAGTATACAGTGTTCTGACAATACCTGAAAGTATTAAATTAAAAACTAAATTAATACTAAACTGCTCAAAATAAAAATCACTCTACCTCTGCAGTGATCACACCAAGGCTAATTAAAAAAATTAAAAATTAAAAACTATAATAACACACCACACATGAGCCAATATCACGATGCTCATAGAGATCATTTCTGTTTTGATGTTAAAGCTGAGCTCCCTCAGTTTCATTAGACTTCGGTAAGCCAGACTTAATGTTTTCATTGCTAATTCCATAAAATTAAAACTGCTCCCGCACTCCCTTCCTCCATAATCGTATTAATTACTCTGCTCTGTTTCTTTGTTGCCTGCAGAATTCACTGGTCCCAGCAAGCGATCACAGCCGGCTGAACATGTCAACATATCCAGCCCAGAGGGTCCCAGAGGAGGCCCGGCTTTTGGTCTCCCCCCCAGCAGCCCATTTCGCTGGGCCATCAAGTCGATGCGTAACTCCAAACTAGGTCCCCCTGGAAATGTTGGAAAACGCCCCACATGGGAGCCGATGGAAGCCAAAGCAGGGCCTCTTGAAGTGATGACACTACCTGCCTCCCGCCACCAGGATAACCCAGAAAACTATTCAGGTGAAGGAAAGGACCAAGAGGAGGAAGGGGCTAACACTCTGTCAGACAGAACTGCCTCAGGGGAGGAGCGAGACATAGAGGGAAGTGGTGAGGGGAACAACTTTCCTGGGGGGTTTGGATTAAAGGTCAACAATGACAACTTGGCCCGCAGTGGTGTCAAACTTAGTCTGGAAACACAGACATCACTGAGCGAAGTCCAGAGTGGGCTTGTGACTGTAGCAGAGCACACTACTCTGTCCCAGTGGCAGCTAGTGGAACAGCCCACCACCCCGCCTCAGGGCTCCCAGGTGCCAGAGAAAGCAGAGGAGGCAAGAGGAGAGATCCTATATGTCCGCCGGCCTATTGAGCACCTCTCAGCTGCCTCCTCACATAAAGGAGAAGCTGGTTCAAATTCAGGTTTCACTCCAATTTTTAGGAAAAACAGCAAAGTTACAAACCAAAATCACGGTCAGGCCAAATCTGAGGAGGTGACTTCTACACCTGAAGCCTTGATGGAGGTGCTGACAACCTCTGAGGTGACGACACAGAGGACAAATCCCACTACCCCAGAAAATTCAGCTGTATCTACTGAACCGTCTATCTCTATCTCATGGGTTCAGGCAGAGGAGGAGAAAACAACTGATGCACCCGACCTGCAGGGTCATCTCTCAGCCACATCAGCACCAAATGAGCAATCTCAGAAAACAGGAGTCATTCACTTGACCACGTTGACATCAAACTCCAGAGTTAGCGCCACTGAAATGGAATCCAGATCTGCAGTGACTGAGTCATTTGTGGTTGGAAGTCGGTGGACGCCTTTAAAAGGCATGAGCCCAAAGTCAGAGGAACATAAAACAACTACAGAGAGTAAAAACACAAACAATCCCTATGGTTTTCTCGTCCCCAACTGGGCATTTGGGCTCATTTCATCAGGTACGTAAACTCCCCAGTGTTGATGATACAAACTACTGTCAGTATTAGCTTCATGATTAAGAGTGATTATCTAATCAGCAGTAATTTATGCAATTAGATATTCAGCGCAGCGAGAACCACAGTCATCATTCATATATCACAGTCTTGAGTACCACACAGACAGTATTTACCAATATATGGGTGGTACTGTTGGAGTATGTTTAACGCTGCTGCTGTGGCTGCCATAATCATGAAATATTACAACCCCCTAAAGTTCAGCCAAGTGGAAAAATGCAAATAGTAGTTGTAGTTCATTGTAGACAGTATATCCACAACATAGGTCATGTAATTTCCACAGTAAACTTGAGCATCTGCAGGTCTGTCAGTGACATGTAAGACAATTATGTGTATAAATGATTGCGGCAGTGTTCAGTTTAAATTGTGCACTCTGAGCGTGATTTGAAACATCATCTGTTTCAAACCGCATTGTCTTTGAATCATTCTACTGTAACTCATTTTCAGCCCCAAAATTACCCGAGACTGATCTTTTTTGGAATGTGTTGCAATTTATGTCTAGTGCAAATTAAAAGACATTGACTTCTCAAAACATGAAATATGCTGTATCCATGCCATATACAATGAAATATAAGTCCATTTTAATAGTCCTATATTCTTTTTTAATTAGCATTTTTTTTCAAATGGCTGAACATTTTTGGAATGGGGGCTACATGTAATTGCATAACTGTCTTTTTTGACATTTTATCCCACCGTAAAAGTATGAGGGTTATAATTCTTTAGTGATGTTCATTAGAATGATCATATATTGGATTTGAATATGGAAGTGTTTAAATTTCTGTGTGTTTTGGCTTTGAAGACACAGGGCAGATACTTAATGTACAAAGTAAACTGAGTTGATGTTGAAATGCTTGGAGACCATGAAAAATGAAGGCAACTTTTACTTTCATTCAGCTGTTTTTGTACAGGCGAATGTACATTGCTCTGTTGATTGTGTAAAATAATCATAGCAACTCAAGTAATTGCAATCAGGCCATTATGTAATACCTGTAGCAACCCTAACTGCTACAGTATATGCTCTCTCACCGAGTTCACAGCCTCTTTAGAAATCTTGAAATATCCACCGACATCCTCCCTGTGATTGTCTCTTGCTGTTTCATTCTACATCTCTGCTCTCTCCTGCTCTGACATTCATCATGTATTCTTAATCCAGGCCCACTCCTGCTTCCTGTCTTCACATCCTCTTTTTTCTTCTCCTTTTTCCCTTTGTCTCAGAGACATCTCCGTACAGCAAAGCAGTGCAGCGAGGTGAAGCTTACTAGGTCTTAGTGAAGTAATTAGTGGGTCAGAGCGAGTGCACTGAGGTAAACTGGAGAGAAACAGAGATCCTGGTCGCGACCAAATCAGTGTAGACACAAACTACAAGATGAGACTCGTAATTGACTGCAGTCTCTTCTCCTTTCTCATTCTCTAGTTTGTTCATGTTTACTCGCTGTTTCTCTTGTGCTCAGTTCAACTTTCTCCTCTCACACGCTATCGCTGAACTTGTTGTTCATGTTCACATTAATAGAAGCATCAGTGCTGTTTGTCTCAGCATGCTCACATTGATTTCTTTTGATAGTTAATGGACTTGCAGCAATGGCGGCAAACTACAATTGATGAACCAAACAAACACTGTATTCTCTTGGCCACTTGTCTCCTCCTTGTCCAAGCTTGCCTTTATTCCTAAAATGTGTTTGCTTAATGTTTCATTTATTGCGTGTTTCAGATAAGCTAATGCTTCCCATTCATTCTCAGTGCATCTGTTTTTTTTATCACAGTTGGATCATTAGTCACCTGACTCAGTAAAGTACACTTCTAAAACTTTTCATCATAAGTCATTTTTGAGGGCAGATCTAATAAATGAAACATTTTTATGTGTCAGCAATCATTCTGGACAGAATAGCAATATATCATGTACTATCACCTTAACCCTAAAATACTTTGTAGTGTCTTCCATGTTTACTCATTCAGCACTCAGAGGACATACCAGTTTACTGGTTCCTATTTTTGTTCATTACAAACACACTTTATGGCCATTTTTGTGAGCAGTGTGCCCTTCACCAAGGACCTTTTGGGTCAAGTGATGTTATGTTGTTTACGGTTGATTGTGTGGTGAGAGACTTGCTTCCTCCCATTTAACTGCGACCTGGGGATATTCTGATGAAAACTGTGGTTTAAGCAGCAAACCGGCTGTTTGTAGGTCATGCTTGCTTACAGTAGATCCAGTATGCTGTGTTTTTTTTTTTAATGTTTTCTGTGAAGCTTGGCCATGACCCCCCTTTTTTATTTAGGAAATACACAGTGGCAAGAGCTAAAATCAGATGGATAATATGAATTTGCAGACACCACTGGGCATGCACGCGGGCTGTGTAGTGAGGCCACTGTGGAAATAAATTGAAGTTGTAATACCACCAACAGCCACTTGAGGCACCCTCTGTTCGGCTGCAAAGCCCTGGCTTCTATAGACTTGCACTGAACACCTCCATAAAAATATTGAGGACATTTTTTTTCGCAAGTCATCAAGGTCTCAGTTATTTTATTTGGACCCGCTCATAAGTGATATGGTGGTCCATCTTTAGTTTTTTCTCAGTTTGGTTTTGATGTCTGGGAAAACTTTGTTCCATAACCATTTTTATTTCTTCTGTCAGTGTGTGCTGGAGGATTTAGCTCCACAGAAGCCCCCTCTGCCTGAATTTTATGTTTTTCTATTATTTTGTTGTGATTTTCCTCTATATGGGTTATTTGTGCAGTGAGGAGTGCATTTGTGTTTCTAGCCAGTCACAGCACCATCTCCAACAGCTCATTGGGGCAGAAGCAGTTCTACTGGTGTTCACAAGACAAACATGGAAGCGATCTGCTTTGGTTATATTTGTCTCTGGGAATCCTTCCACGGAGTTTTACAATGGTGTGGGTGAGTTCATGTTGCTCTAGAGCAGGGGTGGAAAACTCCAGTCCTCGAGGGCCGCTGCTCTGCTTGTTTTTCTACAGTCTCTGCCCGACCCATTGTATCTTCCAGGTTGTGATTGACTGAACGCACCTGATCCAGGTCATCAACACTTGGCAGAGCAGAGACTGTTGGAAAAGAAGCATCAGCCCTTGATGATTGGAGTTGTCCATCCCTGCTCTAGACACTTTGAAAACTATGAGAAAATCTGTCTATGTTGTGACTTCTTTCTCCGGTTTGCCTTTCTTTGATATTCTAATGCCGGCTCTATCATAGAACCTCTTTTGTGCTAATTGGTAGCTCAAAAACCAGTGGTAACTATGCTCATGTACAGCCTACAGTCTGTGGTAACTTTCTCTCTGTAGCGCTCGCCTCACAGTTCATACAGAGCATGTGATAAGTGTATATACGCCTGTTAAAAGTCCAGGTTTTTGTGGTCATTTCAGAACTTTTCCACCTCTGTGACCTGTAATCTGTACAATTCAATTTTTAAAAAATTCTATAAGGGGAAGAAATATAAGAAATAAAGAACATACAATAAGCTGGTTGCATAAGTGTGCACATTAGGGGTATAACAGTTCAGAGTTCACAGTTTGGTTCGTACCTCAGTTTTGGGGTCACAGTTTGGTACGGTTTTGGTTTAAAAAGCAAAAAAAAAAAAGCAACAAATTGTATTGAATGCACAACTCCATGTTACTTCATTAATTTTTGAGAATTATAATGAAACCCAACCCAAGGGGAAAGAACTTAAAAATGGTCCTGTAAACCATGAAAACCTTTAACCACCTGGGAGAGACTGTATAAAAACTAAAGGTTCAAGGAGAGCCAGAAACCTGCATTCAAGTTGCAAAAGATATGAAAAAGGTTTCTAGGAAAAAAAAAAAAAACAAGCGTAAATGGATGAACCTGAAGCTCGCATGTCACACAATTTAAAAGTCCGTTAGTTCAGGGTTTTACATAAATGACAAATTCAGTTCAAAATGTACAACTAAAAAACACACTGAAGAATATCTGATGTTAAATGGTCAATACATTCCGCATAAAATACACAATTTTAATACCAAAACCAAACCAAAAAGATATTCAGCCGACTAACGGATGCAGGGATAATACTGTGTGTGCTCCACGAGCAAGTCGAGGGAACCAGGACAGCGACCACAGGCAGGGCCCCCACCGGCCTGGTTTCCACCCACAGGCCACGTTCGAGTCAGGTCAGAGAGCAGAGGCACACCGAGATGGCACAGACTTACCCAAGGCAAAACAGCAGTAGGCAATATTCTAAAAAAGAAATATGCATTAATATAATATAAAGCAATGAAATTCATCCACAGATTAGCAGCCTAGCTTACCAGTGGCAGCAGAAGACAAAAAGGCTGAGCTACCGGCCTGGGCCAAAACCCCACAGCAGCTTCTTACGACAGTGAGCAGGAGGAGGACATGACACGCAACACTAAAAAAACAAAACCACCATCATACACCCAAAGTATTCATAATTTGCTGCCTTTTGTGCTTCCCCTTACCTTCACCTCCAACTGCATGTGGTCCACACACGCCAGACCTCAAAGAGGAAGAGCTTCTTCTTCCTCTTCTTTCGGTCGAGGAGCAGCTTGTCCCCACCTGACCTTAAATAGGTGGGGACTGTTTAGGGGTGGGACTCTCCCTACTCACCCTCACGTCAACAATCAAGTTTAGTTTTATCTAATTCTGTTCAGAATTTCCTGAAATAGCTGGGATACGCTGAAGTGTATTGAACAGTAAACGAATGGACATAATAACAAAACAACCTGCCATAAGTAGGTTGTTCCATTGTAAGGTTTTGTACAGTTAAATATGAACTGTAAATACTGTTACATAAGACACATATTTATATTGACTGATGTAAAAATAAAACAAGGGAAAAAAATGAGAGGACTTCTTGAAGGATAGCACAAAAAAGAAGCAATAATAATAAATGCTTTGAGTGCCTATGTCATGCTCATTTGCAATGACTTCATTTTAACCTTGGGTACCTCTAGATTAGCTTTGCACCCATCATAACTCATAATAGTCTGTAATTATTTCAGAATGAAAACATGAGATTACACATTGGGAGCCCTCTCCGTGAAATGACTGGATTTGGAGTTTCTGGGTTGAGGGGAGGTGTTTAGCTATGTAGTGTTGTTGCTTTTCTTTGTAAACAACAGAAGTCCAGTGGGGCAGGTGTTAAATGCAAGCTGGTATCACACAAAGTTTCTAATCACCGAGAAATAAATTTACAGTCAACAAATAGTACTATTACTATTATTAGTGAGGTTAGCGCACTGTGTGGTCATGGTTGTCAAGTTGTGCCTCGCTGGTGACAATTTGCAAAAAAGTTATTGGTCACATTAATGGTGGGAAGAGTTTAGAAATGATTTATTGTGGTCTCATTTTTAACATCACAAAACCTGGTATTTTAAGAGGGATTTAGGCAATGTTTAAATCCCTGCATAGTTGACGTGACACCATGTCAGGCTGTTATGGAAAAGTATAGAAACTTGAACAAACTTCTGTGTTGTCTCATCTCAGAAAAATGATTAGCATTCAGTAATTACAGCTGACAATCACATGCTCAGCCCTCCTTCCTGTGTGTCTGAAAATATCTGCAACTGAACAAATTTAACCCCGTCTTGAATTATACTATATAAAATGAAAAAACAGATTCTACGGAAGTGAGTAGGATTCTTCTCAGACAACTTGCAAGACAATTTAACAATTGCTCAATATGCTGGAAGTCCATGGTGATTATGTGACTTAATTGAAAAGTAGAGTTGTTTTCATTCTTCCTTTTTCTAACTGGATCAAAGTCTATATGCTCACTGACTGACAATGATTCATTGCAATTTATTATATCTGGGAACTGAAAAACAAGTCAAGTACACTATTTTTGGATTAAATTGAAAGAAAATAAGTTCAATTACGATATGTATTGTTTGAAAAAGTTCTGCCAGAACTTTTTCAAATTTTGATCATATCATACAGCCCTATTTTCATCTTTATCAGTATTTCCAGTTATGGTGACATTTGAATGGACAGTGTGGCCTGTTCGTGTTGAGCGATCAGAGACATGA
>JAQQAE010003834.1:0-19607 GCA_029823295.1 Pseudamia nigra | reverse complement strand
AAGCGCCTAGAGATAATCGGCGATTATGATTGGCGCTATACAAATAAAGATTGATTGATTGATTGATTGATTGACATGTCACATAGAAGGCAAAAACACTTGTATCAGATTGTTTATTATCTCAAAACTCAAATTCTGAGCTTTTTTTCACTGGCTCGTTTTCATTTGTTTTCTTCTTTACACTTTTTTCATTTTTATTAATTTGCTGTGTCTTGTTTTGTGTTCTACTCATTAAAATATTAATAAAGAAAAGGTTGAAAAGTTATTTTTCAAAAGCAAGAAATAAAACCCTCATATGCAGCATCTGTTATTGTCACCACTATCGCACCAGTGTAACAATAAAACAATACTAATGATGATAATAATGATCACTGATGTGAGTCTGTGTTGAGCAGATTGTTTTAGGTTTGCTTATGAATACACTTAGCTTCCACTGCACTTATAGAATGACATGTCATTAAAAGCGACATGTGTCATTCTATAAGTTAATGTTCACTGCTGCTGCTGTAGAAGAGCAGAGGGGCACTGGAGAACTCAATCACTGAAGTGACTGGTATTTTTAGTAATGGAATAGTTGAACATCCACAAGGAATCAGCTCCACACTCCAACACAAACATCAGGCTACTCACTGACCCTTTAAATATGAAACATCCAATCAAATCCAATCACACGGACAGCTCTAACGCAAAGTATAACACAAAGACGCAGCAAGGACTGAACAGTCAGCTGATGTATGATGTCTAGGGTACAAACGCCACATATTCAAGATTTTAATGATGACTGAAATGACCAAAAAGGTCCACAAAGATGTTTTCTCTATGTGGAAATTGGTCATATCTACAGTCACATAATGTAATGTAAATTAATAAATGTGTTAAAGCACCCAAAGATTCACTCATCATTGTGTCAGGTAACTGAGCTAATACAAATACACAGAATGGTTGAAGTCATCATATCAACATTTAAGGTTAACTGACTGACTCACGTCATCAGCTGCCGTTAGTAATACAGAGAGAATATATTCTACCTTAAAAAAGCCACAGGTCACGTTTGAACAGCATTGGAGCAGGACAGTGTGAGGCAAGAAATATTAGAAAGCTGGTCTGTTCAACTTGAAATGAACGTCTGCACTATGTCTGTGCTGTAGAGGAGCCGGTTTATTATCACAACAAGTGGAGAAGTTGGATCTGATCAGAACAAAGCATCAATAACCCACTCACAGGTGGACACTGCTGTCCACATACTGCATGTCAGTACAAATGGTCTGGACAGGTCCAAGTCATCATACTTCACCACAATAAAATTAGCCTTTACATTCCATTCAAATAATTAACAGCTACAGGAAAGTGCAACATCTTGACGATATTGTGTTTTCTGATGTGAACATCATGAAATAGAGAGAGGATCAAATCTGAGCATTACAAAATCTGGGAAGAAACACTGAACATTTGTGTGTATGTGCATCAATAAGGAGTCTATGATGTAAAGCAGCTCTAGGTTCTTTGTGTAAATACAGGGTCTGTCACCATCTCTCATAGTGACCGTATGAAACACTTCCTGGAACTGGCAAACCAACCCTGAACATTCATAACAGTTACTGGATGGAAAACACAGCTGTTGTGCTGCATGAGTTTCATATCACATATATGTAATATTCAGATGCTAAAGAAAAAAAACTTCAGTTTCAAAATAAATGTCATCACATAATGTGTTATCACCTGTTGTAGCGCAGCATTTTATATGCACTGGGAGAACCTCTTATACCTCATTGTACAGTATAATATAATTTTAGTCTTGTGTGAACACATGGTGTATATGGCGTGTGTTCTTTCTACTACAGGTGTGTTATTCCCCAGGTATGTAATCTGTGTTCAACTGCTTTACACATTTTCCTGGTGATTTGACACAGTACCAATCAAGTTTGGGCCGTTCACAAACATCCAGTAACAGGTCAGACATGACACTGTTGTTAAAGTGAAAAACCTCTTGTAGCTAATTTCAGTAACACTTTTGTTTCCACATGGTACAGCATCTGTGGAGAAAATTACCCCACTATTGGCTTTACACACACACACAAATACTTGTGGCTCTGATGAACATGATGAAACAAGTCAAATCAATGTGAGACAGTGATTCAGGACAAAGGCAACTAAGACTTAATTGCTAATATGTTCTTCAGATGTTCTAATCAACTGATTAAAGCCTCAGAGATTCAAGCACCGATCTGAAGAAAGAATAAGACGATAAAAGAGGAATAGGAACAATAAAGATGATTTTGTGGCAAAACAGTACAGTTTAGTTTTTAAGTTTTCCTACAAAATGAGCTCTTGCACATATTTTATTCCACAGACTGAACATAAAGCAGCAAGTGGAACCCGGTCTGTTTCTCTGTCCATCCGTCTATCTGTCTGTCCATCCGTCTGTCTGGCTGTCTCCTTTCCTCTCTCTTTGACTACTCTGAGTATCAATACAATCGTCGTACTGTGTGGTCTTTCCTGCTCCGTCTGCACAGCTGGTCGTCATGGCCGAGTCCTCGATAGCCCAGACGAGTGTCCCGACACCGTCTGTGTGTGTCTTCACGGGCAACAATGAGAGCACTGAGTGGACACAAACACACGTAGACAATGTGTGGTCTTATCACCTTTCTGCTCAGTCTGCATGGAAACAGAGCGTCTGGATGATCAGGAATCAAGGAGCCAGTAAAGAATAGTCTAACTGTCCTACAGAATGTCCTACCAAATAGAAAAGAGCCTTAAAACTCAGACACGACTTAGTATTTTGGTTTTGTCTGTTAAAATAGATGACTTTGTTGAATTAGTTTTGGATTAGATGTCTGAAATAAACGATGGGGACAGCTATAATTGAAGAAACTTTCATGCTTTGTGTTTTGTTTAACACTTATGAATTCTGAAGATTTGACATATCTCACTAATAACACATCGATAACAGAGGTAACAGAGGCAGAGTCAGAGCTCTACAACACTTTTCTGTGGGACTCAAACTATTCTAGCTGAATCAGGTTTGATTTATGCTTCAAAAGACATACCTTCTTCATTTTGGATCATTATGTTGAACAGGATGTTGGCATCACCCTGGATATCGTTCCTTTGACTTCACAGAACCAAGTGATGGCTACACGAAGGCTGACATTGCCTTTGTTTCTCTCATGAATACTGGTGCTGAGTAGAGGGAGCAGGTGTGACTCTAATGTCCAGGTTAACAATGACTGGGTCCCTTTAATAAAAATTGATGCTAGGTTTAGGGAACCTGAGTGATGTTAACTTTCAGTGTTAGCATGCAGACACACTTCATTCCTGCAGTACTCCATAGACCTTCTTCTCAGTCTGTGCAGGGTGTGGTTTAATCTTTATGTCTCTGATTCTGATAGGGCAGTGTCCGCTGCTGGTCTGAGACTACTCTGACCTCTGATTCTCCTCTTGGGTACAAAGTCCAATGACTGAGACATGGAAAACAAAAGACAGCTCCATGAATCATCAGCAACTACAAAGTTTTTCACATTGAGTGAAAACTGCACCGTGCTTCAGGCTGTATCAGAGAAACTGAGAGGAAAGACAGCAGGCAAAGCAAATGACACTGATCTGACACAACACACACACCTGTTAGAGGCTTCATCTCAGTCTGGATCTGCTCTGCATCTGAGTCACAGTGTTCAGTATATTCCCCAAAACACAGCTTAAAGTCACAACATTTCATTTTCTCACATACAGTAATAAATAACCACTGCCTGAACACTGAGCATGATATAGACGACACAATCTAACATCACAACACCCATTTAAAAAGTATAAAGATGACATCTTACAAACCATGGTCTGGTTCACATTCAGTGTGAAACACTTTTCGAAATAGTTTAGATTTTTGGATCAATTACAGAAGGTTACACAAGGTGACTGTCACCAAAAACAAATGAAGAAAAACTGGAAAACTGCTACGTTTGGACAAATGGAATAAAATGCCTCCAAGATTACGTGTAGCATTGGTCGACAGTTACCACAGGTGTTATTTCTGTGTAAGGGGGTCACATTCTTTTGCCACTCAGATTTAGAATACAGTATTGGATAATTTTCTTCAATAAATAAATGACCAAGTGAATATTTTATCTGGCATGCTTCTTTACTTTCGGGACTGATCTGATGATGTTTTAGGTCAAATATATGCAGAAATATAGATCATTCTCACAGGTTCACAAACTTTTGACACCAATCTATCCTGTCATTTGGATATAAAGACTTCAAAGGTCCCATACCTTAACACTTAAACATGTACCTTTAGTGTTTACATGTCTTCAGTGAGGTGTACCCTGATTTGAACATTTTTGGTCTATATCTCTCTGTCATTCCCAAATTAAAGGTGCTGTTGATGATGTTGGGGATCCAGCTCGTAGCTGATGGTTTGTAGCGATCCACCATAAATGACTAGGCTGGCGACTTGCCAGTCAACATTGCTTATAACCTCATAGGTGCACGTCGTCATGCATTCACAAAGTGGAATGCAGCCGGAGTGGTAGTTAGCAACTGCAGCTAAACTAATCTACCCACAGGTTGACTGAGGAGAGACAGCCTGCATTTCAGATTCCTTCAACATCTGGTGCAGGTAAAAAAAAAAAAACAGACATACTAGCTTGACAACTGTGAGGCTGCAAACCAAGTTGACTGGCATGTCACCTGTTTAATCGTTTATATCTGTCCGCCACAAGCAAAGGGCTACATTCAAAAAGGTCATTATCTGGACTTCTCAGGACAGAACTGACCAACTCAAAAAATAAAGGTTTCTGATGTTAAATGAACATTCAGACACGTTCCTGGTTCTGTTTGTGGAACTTTCTCCATTCTGGATCAGAACACACAACATCCTCAGCTTCAGCAAACATCTGTCTGTACACTGCACCAGCTGTACATTAACAATTACAGTGAATCACAAGCAGCTCACTCCCTCACATTTGTTTTTGGATTAAAACAAGGTGTTTAAATCCACAGCTTTTCCATGGAAAAGGCTGTGGATAACAATAGACGATAACATGGTGACATACAGTATAGGTCAGCTGTCCTCAATTCAGTAGAAAACACTGAGGAATTCCACAAGATGACAAAGACCCTCCCTCATTTAAATCCACACATACAGACTGGCTGGACAGACTCACGCCAACCATCCAGACAAGAAAAAGAATACATTTAACCTGATGCAGAAGGCCTCAAAAGTTTGCAGCTCAAGGCCCAAAAATCAAAGACATTGTGTTAACCCTATAATTCCATGTGTATCATATTTGATACATACATTTCTTAGACCTATTGCATCATCATATGGTAAAAACTTTGTTCAAAACCCTGTAGAATACAATCTGTTACTTGTCTTTTGCCCCCAGGTGGAGGTGAATTATGTTTAATGCCCACTGCATCAAATATGAAACAAATAAAAAAGCATAGATGCAAATTATTTTTGTTTATTTTAATTTAATTTTGTTAAAGGGGCAAATAAAAGCTTCAGATTCAAAAAATCTGAATTTTCTGTGCATTATTTCTTGGGTCAGGCTTTATACAGTTAATTCATTACAATCAAGATATTAAAGGAATGCATCGAAGCATTTCAAGTATTTATTACCATACATCTTTGAATTGTTTAGTATATTCTTTAAATGTAAAGGGTCATGAAATGTGTAAAATGTAAGATTGAGCTGGTGTTGTTTGTTTTGATGTAAAGGCCAGCTCAGTGAAATAAAGAACAAAATGAACAAAATTAGAAGCAGTATGAATAAAAATGTACAAAAAAGAATAAAATGAATGAAAATGACAAAAGAGGACAAACTAATAAAAAGTTTATAAAAAAAACATACACTTAAATTAATTTAAATTGACACAAGTGAACATTAAAGAAAAATAAAACAAAATCAATACCACCATGAAAATAAATGAAGATGAATAAAACAAGAAAATAATTTAAAAGAAATAAAACTGCAAACAGTTCACAAAATAATCCAGAATAAAATGAAGTACAAAAATATCAAGAATCAGGAACAAACATGATGAAAACCATTAAAGAACAAAACACATACCAGAAAATTAATAATATTGATAAAATGAGCAAAAAGGATCTGAAAAAAATCGCAAAATTTTACTAAACTTTACAAAATACTAAATAAAATGGACAAAAATTAAGCAAATAAAACCAAAAAAATGAACGAAATTTACAAAAAGAATGAAACAAAATTAATGAAGAACACACACAAAATAAAAAATCAACAAGTGAATAAAACATGACACACACACACACAGAGCTCTGTAACGGAAATCTGCCGTTACTCCAGACAAATGTAACACGTTACAGTAGCAGGTACATGATGACAATACGCAATGTCAGACACTTTATTTTACGATTTATGTTTTTATTTTTAAAGAACACAAAATAAGAAACAAAATGAACAAAAGAATCAACAGAACAACCAAAAGAGTATAAAATACCCCTCAAAAAAGTGAACCAAATCCACAAACTGAACAAAAATGCACAAATTATTAATTAAATGAAAAATAATAATGGAAAAACCGGACCTAGACAAAATGACAAAAAGAAAAATAAAACTAATAAGAGGAAGAACCCAACAATGAACAAAACTGAAAAAAGAAGGAACATAATATCATTATTTGTAAAGCAGAGTTGTTCAATAAAATAAAATAAAATGTTTTACTACTCATGGTTCAACCCCCTGCCTGCTGATATCTCCAAGTTTGAAGAAGATAAACCAAGTGTTTAAAATGTGGTCAAGCTGTAAAAACATGACACGTGTCCTGTTTTAAAGAAGTCGTGTGGTTCGTTTGGATTCTGTCCACTGTGTTTTTCTGACGTGGTCCACGGTGTCTTCAAATCCCACAAAAAACCCGCAGGTGTGGACTCAGGAGGCCAAGCTGATGTAATGCTGAAGGTAGATGTTCACACACCGTGGACTGTGGAGACCAGAGGCTTTTCAGATGCTCTTCTCACTGTGTTAAGTGATGAAGGTGCGTTTGTATTAATGCGCATTTCTATTAATATTTCCTTCTTTTTTTTCTGCTGAAGTGAAATAATATTCATCAAACAGTACCGGATCAGAATCCGAAAATACGCTCTAACTTTTTGGATCCGTGCAGAGCATGCGTAACCAGGAACTTTTGGACGAAACCACCCTCCCTGGGGGAGGGGGGGGGGTTAAAAAAAAAAAACACCCGCACATTTTAAAGTGACCATATCATCTGCATAACTCAAAATGAGTCCGAGTTGTACAGTGCAACCTGAACTAACGAACTCGTTCAACAAATCTTGGAACGTTTTCAAACACAGTGAAATGTAATCGGATTACAAAGCAGGCCGCAGACAGGTGGTGCACACTGGACCACGTTGATCCAAAAGCAGCTTCAACCCACGGGGATCTGTGCTTCAGTGGTTTCCGTTTATTCTGCTGCTTGTCTTTGTTGGACCAGGCTCTGTTTCGGCTGCAGGGATTTGTGTCTGAGGTTTAAAATAAAAAACTGAAACGAACAAAGTAAAGAGGAACATAGCGTTATACTTCAAAATACAGAGAGCTGAGAGCTAAAGCAATGGAACACTACAACGCAACAGGTGGCAACAAAACTGAGTTTATCTCCATGTATATTTAAAATCCGCTTGTACAACACAAAGACCACGGTCAAATACAAATTATAATAAAAAATTATAATCTAGGAAAAAAATTCCCTGCGCTTTGTGTCCATCAACAATCCTTGTCACATCTAAACTCCTTTCTTTTGTGTTTGACATGATGTAAGTCATGCGTCAAAGCCTCTCTGCAGTGAATACTGGACAAATGTTCAGTTGTAACACTTCGACCTTTACTCAGTTAAAGAGTAGTGGTTTGTGTTACGTCTGAATAAAAAGGTCGGTTCTTCTGGACCAGGGTTCAAAGGATTTGCCCTGGTCATTTTAGTTTCATCAAATTATTCTGGGTTTTTTTTTTTTTTCAAATCAAAATAACTTATTGTTAAAAATCTTGCACCGTTTAAAACAAAAAAAAAATCTCTATAGGGGCTAATATTTTTGACGGAAAACATTGTAGAAAAGGAGAGTTAATCAATCTGCAGTTGTTATTTATCACTAATTGCTCAGACTATCAGCAGAATGATTGACATCCCTGGTGGTCGTTATTTACCGACCACCCTCGAAGGCCACGAAACACACTGATATTTTACATTAAAATGTTCATTTTTGCCTTTTTTCTTTCGTTTTACAGTGACGACAGTCTTTGTAGACACTGTGAGAGGGTTTTTTGAAACGAAAACGCAAGGTTAATCTTACAAAGAAGACATTTGTAAACTCAGATATGGATCAAGTTTGGACTGGACTCTGCGTAATGACGCATCACCACACTATTTTCAGCGTATACAATAATTCTCCTGGTATTAGATAATTCAAAGATTAAATAAAGCCATTCTTATCCTAATGAAGACTGCAACCCGTGGTTTTTGCGTGGCTCCGTGTGTGCGTGTGCGTGGTTTGTGTGAATGCCTCATTGCGTGATCAGTTTGAATACCTGACCAAACTAATTGGAGTTACAGCATGGGTCAATGACCAAATCCCCAAACACTGTTAAAAAACACTTAACGATCCAACCTCTCGTATTAGTGTAATTAGTATTTGTGTTTCACTCGCACATAAAGAAGCCTGTCACGTTCAGAAAACACCACAAATCTGTATTAAGGATTTAATAGATAGATAGATAGATAGATAGATAGATAGATAGATAGATAGATAGATAGATAGATAGATAGATAGATAGATAGATAAAGTGCAGTGTTTGTTGGCCATAATAAAAGAAAATAAAGGCCTTTTGCTTTAATGGAGAAGTCATGGGTCTTGTTTTGACACAAAAAAAATCAAATTAGTGACAGAACCAGTGAAAACCTTGAACCACTAGCATCAACAAACCAGCTCCAACCAACAAACTTTGAAAGCGTCTCGGTCCCTTGTGTTAGTTTGCATGATTAGCCTTGAATGGTGCATTTGCTTAAAACATGCCAAAGCAACTAAAGAACATAATAAGAAGAGAGATGTGGACTAATGTCAGCTGAAAGCCTTTTTGATCAGCTTTAAAAGCCGCTTCAGTGGCGCTGGCGCAGTGCATTAAGAATATGCTCTTCAGCTGTTTTAATAGTGTGCGACATTAAAGAGACTTTTATGATTTACATTCTTATTCTGTCATGAAGGACACACTGTTTGTAGACTCCATTCACTGCAAAGCCACTGGTCACAGCACAGGACACACACACACACACACTAGTGCTGTCTGCTCAGGAATACAGACCTTTTCTGAGGCCTGAAGGTTTGAGGGAAAGAAATCCAAAGGTTGTTTTTTTCTTTTGGGTTTTTATCGTTTCTTTTTCCCCCAAAACTTCTGTTTTTTTAATGTTCTAAAAATGCCAGCATACCAGCAGAAAATCTGCCTCCTATGTAGTATATGACACATAACAATATAAATAGATGTGTTATGGACTGTGTAGCCTTTGTGCTGTTTATTGTGTTCTAAATGTTAATATATGTTAGACTACTGTGTATATTATAATACATATGTATGTATTGTGACTGAGGCTACAGGCCTTTTGGACTGGCCTACGGATATGTTGATGAATTAAATTGTCTGAATATTTAAAATATATTTCACATAGTTTGCATAAATTTACAAAGAGCTAGTTACTTAGGATTTTGGTAGATGTGCCCTAAATTCAGTTTTTAGTGCTAAAATTCATTTTTAAGTGACTTGTTGCTCTCTCTGTGGTCAGTATATGTACTTATGATAGGCCTTCACATGTCTGTATAGAAAACCACTGACATGACACCATCATCATAAATCATCATCAGTGAACAGTTGAACAGGTCAGTGTTTTTATGTCATAAAGTTGTCTTGGTCAGAAAGATCAGAAACAGATCCAAAAATAAATTAAACTGTAGAAGTCTGTCAGATCTGCTCAGGCCCCGGTGTCTGGGACCCCGGTGGTCTGGGTGTGTATTTGTCCTTTGCAGCATCTGTTCTGTGTGTAATGTCTGTTTTGTTCAGTAATGACTTGTTATTTATTGTTGTTTCACACAGAACGACGCGCTAATAACAGAATAAACCAGCCTCAATGAAGGAATAAAAGAATGAATTTGCAAGTTACACGAGGGGATCAATGGACATAAAAAAAGCTGTGTGTTTGAAAGCCTGTAGGATAAACCAATAATTATACGATTAGATATTGATGAAGTTTATCTGAGGAGTAAAACATAAACAGAGGGCAAAGACTGACGCACGTGCATGCGGCAGTTCTCCCAGAATAAGAACTGATTCATACAAAGCATTGACATTTATTTTATTGTGTGATTACTGGCTCATGATTCACACCAGTGAAAGCGTCACTCTTGATTTAACTTTATTTAACTCTCCTTTGCCGTGAAATGGGCGTGGCCTACGGACTCCATGTAAGGACTGCAGACCCAATGGGCTTTGAGCTCATTTTAGGCCTTAATGTGGTTTAACAGGGAGCCGGTGAAGGCTGACATATGCAAGACAAAATGCACATGAGATATGTGAATGAGGGGCTGCTCCACCACGTCCCAGACAGGTGGATGTGAAGCACCGAGTTCAGCCCGTTTTCACACGCATCCCACCACCAGTGGGCTTTCATTTGAGTCTCTATGTGCACAAAACTCAACTTCAGCTTCAAGCCTGTGGCCTTCAGCTGTCAGCAAGAGTCAGTCTGAACAACGACAAAATAATTTTAAAAAATGAGTGAAAACGAAAAATCAAAGAAAGGAATAAAAGTGAAGAAAATTGAGAAAATAATGAAGAAAATGAAGAAAGTAATAAAGACAAATGAAGAAAATAATGGCGAAAATGATCTGAACAACAAAATAATGAAGAAAACGAACAAAAATGAACAAAAAATTAAGACAATGATCAAAAATTAACAAAATTATCAAAAGTGACAAAAATAAACAAACTACCCATAAATGAGGGTGAAAAAACTACTGACAAAAATATTGACAAACGTGAGTAAAAGTAAGCCAAATCATTAAGAAAGTGAATTGAAATTAACAAAAATGACGAGGACAGTCATCAAACAAACAAAATGAGCAAAAATACACCAAATAATCCAGAAATTAAAAAAGAAGGAACAAAGTGAACAAAAAAGCAAAAATCAGGGACAGAATTAACCAAATAGCTGAGAAAACTGAGAAAATTGAAGAAAAACAAATAATTAAAAAATATTAAATGATGACCAAAAATACCAAACAATTACCTTATTTCTTTAAAATGCTTTACTTTAGATTATATGCAGCTTTTGTCTCTGAAAATTCTGCTTTACATAAAGAATGGCAGTTTTCATTTTCTTGATAAATTTGTGTATTTTTCTCTTTTTTCAAATTATTTGTCTCATTTTTTGATCATATTCTTGGTTAGTGTGTTCATTTTCTTGAGTTCCTTGATTGTTTTGTTCATTTTTGTGCATTTTCTTGAATATTGTGTTTATTTTTACCCATGTTCTTAATTATTTTTACCCATGTTCTTAATTATTTTGTTCATTTTTATTCATAATCTTTATTACTTAGTTCATTTGGTTTCTCTTTTTTTTGCTCATTTTGTTCAATTCATTGTTTTTTGTCGTTTTTGTTCACTTTCCTGATTATTTTGTACAATTTTGTTCACTTTGGTGCTTAGTATTTTTTTGTTGTTTCTTGAATATTTGGTATATTTTTGCACATTTTGTTTATTTTACTGTTTTCTTTGTCATTTTGTCCACTTTCCTAATTAATTTTGTTCCATTTTTTTGATTATTTTGATAGTTTCTTTGTTTGCTTTCTTAATTATGTTCTATATTTTTACTCATTTTGAGGCTTATTCTTGCTAATTTTTACTGTTTATTTTTTTTTTAATTTTCTTGACTATTTTGTTTATTTTTATTCATAGTCTATATTACTTAGCTCATTCGGTTGCTTGTTTTTGCTCATTTTGTCCACTTTATTGTTTTCTTTGTTGTTTATGTTCACTTTCCTGGTATTTTGTTCAATTTTACTAATTTTTTTGATTATTTTGTCAACTTTGATGCTTAATGTCTTTATTCTTTCTGGAATATTTGGTATACTTTTGCACATTTTGTTTATTTTATTATTTTCTTTGTCATTTTTGTTCACTTTCCTAATTAATTTTGTTCAATTTCAGCAATTTTTTACTATTTTGATTGTTTCTTTCCTTATTTTCTTTATTTTTCTTCATTTTCTTTCATTTTTTCCTATATTTTTACTCATTTTGAGGTTTATTTTTGCTCATTTTTACTGTTTATTTTTTATTTAATTTTCTTAATTATTTCGTTCATTTTTCCATTAATTTTCTTGATGATTTTGTTTGCTTTTCCATTTATTTTCTGGTTGTTTATTTCATTTCTGAACATTTTCTTGGTTGGTTCGTTTTGTTGCGTATTCTAAATGTTCAAAATTGACGCCCTTGGACGCACGCGCCTCTTACCTGTGTTTCGGACAGGTTCAGCTGCCTCGCGAGCTCCGTGCGCTCGCGGCCCACCACGTACTGACACCTCTGGAACTCGAGCTCGAGGCGGTAGAGCTGCTCCGCGGTAAACGACGTCCGGGTCCGTTTGGGTCGGTCCAGGTCCAGGCCTTTGGGCAGGACGATCTCCCGGATGGTGCCTTTAGCGTCTGGAAACACAAAGATCCGGCAAGGGGGTTGTTTATTTTTGTTAAGGCATTCATTTCTGCCTTTTATATATGAAGTTACGAATAATAATGACCAAAAAAAATTTATCAAATGAACACGTGAATGAATTAAACACAAGAACACAAAATGAAAGACACAGTGGAGAAATTAAAGTAAAAATAAATAATAAAATTAATTACATTAATTAAAATGAAAAATAAACAGCAAATGGACTCAAAAACCCATATGAACTGACAAGTCTAAGAGTCATTTCTAGACGTAAAAAAATAATATGTTGAGAGCCACAAAAATATCTGAGCCTTTCATGAGCCACATGATGTGAAATTTAGCTGGCAACATGCCAACTCACAGCTTCTTCGTTAATTTATTCATTTTTCTTCCTCTTGTCTAACTTGTTCGTTTTGTCGATTTTTTTATTTGACTATTTTGTGAATTGTTTTTTTCATTTTGCAGATTTTTTAATGATTTTTTCTATGTTGATTTATTCGTTTTTCTGCAATTCAGCTCGTTTTCCTAATTTTTTAAAATATTGTTCAGTTTTGTGTAACTTTTACCTTCGTTATTTAGCCTATTTCTCCTTCATAATTCTGGTTTTGTTCCTTTATTTGACTGTTCCATATTTTCTTTGTTTTTTATCATTTTGCTAATTTGCGTTAATTTTTCTTTCTGTTTATTAACTATTTTAGTCGTTTTTATAGTTTTATAGTTAGTTAATTTTGTTAATGTAATTTTTGTTTGCTTCATCTTGTTTTTGTTCCTTGACAGGCCATTTTGTTCATTACTGTTCATTTTACCATTAATCATTGTTTAATTCATTTTAGTTCAAATTTTCTTCATTATTTTGCTCAGAAATGAACTAAATAATGAACAAAAATTACGCCAAAACTGAAAGAAGATTTGTCTTAATCTTTGCTAATTATTTAGTTTATTTCTGCGTTCTTTCTATTGACTGAGTGTTTGTTCTGTTCATTTTTGATTTATTATAATGTTATTTCCATCGCTAGTCAAAGCCACAGGAGCCACTGGAGAGAAGCCAAAGAGCCACTGGCCCTGGACCTGCAGGTTGCAGACCCCTGGTAGAAGTCGGCTCACATTTATAACATTTTCATATATTCTACACTTACATTTAAGATAATAATATATCTAATAAATAAGATTTACTTTAAGTGGTTAATTTTTTTTATGCTTTTGGGCTTTTGGAGACACAATGGATGAGTAACGTCTACATTTAAACGGTTTAATTCAGGGGAACAAATGCACATTTTACTGATACTGAAGGAGACAACTTCCCCGAGCCCCCATCCCCAAAATCTACGCCTAATAAGGAAGGTGCTTTTCTCTGCAGCTCTGGACCTGTTGGAGGTCGGACAACAGGCCAATGGTCTAACAGCTTGAAGAAAACTGACAAATTTACTGACAAATACGGAGTAAAATAATAAAACTATAAAACTATCTGCATTTACAACCTGCATAGCAAATAATAGGAAGCGGCCACTTTTACAGCATTTTCAGATTTCAGCGTTTAAGCAGTTTTTTTCCCTCAAAGTGCTGTGAAGGCCACTGAAAAAAACAAAACCACGTTTGTCTTCTACCTTTATGATGTTTGTGTGAATGAGTCCAGTCGTGGAAGTAGTGGATTTCACTGGATTTGCGTGATTTTAACTTAATAAATGAATGCATTCATTATCACTAATGACTCATTAACGGCGTTGCTGCAAATGGAGGATCTGAGATCAGCCTCTAAAAGTTCACCTGACGGTAACAACACGCGCGCAAGTGA
Source organism: Pseudamia nigra (assembly GCA_029823295.1). NCBI lineage: Eukaryota > Metazoa > Chordata > Actinopteri > Kurtiformes > Apogonidae > Pseudamia > Pseudamia nigra. Next base: position 5,099 of record JAQQAE010003834.1, on the reverse strand, counting down.
GGTTTAATTCAGCTGCGGGTGACATGTAACGTGTAACGTGTCAGAACCGTCCTGTTGGGTCTGGACGGACACATAAACAAAGCAACAACAAGACAACAACAGTCAGCTGTTCATCAAAATGCAATGCTCCAAACAACACACACACACATCGTGCACCTGCACCAGACACCCACGGGCCTCACGTGACACACGGACCTGATATGAATGAGAGCTGAAAGATGATGAGTTAAAAAAATTAATGTGCTTTCCGAACTTTTTCCCCCCCGGGGACCCAATCTTCAGAAAAAACAAACTGTCATGACCCAAATCAGAGTAAGTTTGTACCCAAATCCACATTCTGCACATTTTACAGATTTTATAGACGCTTCCATTATGATCAACAGCAGATAAATGATCCATTTTGAAGAAATGTAGGCTAAAAAACAGTGTTGTTTTATGTTAGTGTTTTTTAAGGCATATAACCACTTTAATACGTAATTATTACATTTAGGCAAAGGTACCACGTTGTAATTTTTTTGTCTCGAGTCTTATGATCACAATAATCAGAACAATACAAATATTCAGTATCAAAAGATAGTTCTTGTTGGCTTGACATGTTCTCCCGTGACCCACCTATAGGTCGCGACCCCGTGTTTGGAAATGGCTGGTTTAAAATAACTTCCTGACTTTTTTTTTTTAGCATATCCTAAGTTTTTTTTAGTGCATCAGCGTCATGATCTCGTTTCATACGTTGATTTGCACTTATAGAAAATGTCAAAATACAGAAAACATACAGAATCACGAAGACGCAGCCTTTGAACTGTTTAGAGCAAATCAGTGCGTCACATCGGTTCTAAAATGTTTTATTTATTTATTAATCCTTAGCCACGCCCCGTTTCCAAAGAGTCCGCAGTTTAAAATAATCCCCTTGATCTATTTCCCAGAAGTGGCAGAAAAGGTAAAACGCACAAAAATAAAGACATAAAAAACCCAGCCGTTGGTGACGTTGGTCCACTCCTCCGTGGATCCACTAACCCTCCTGTCCTGTTTACACTGACTCCGTTTCCATCCGCTCAGTGTTCCGGATTCTCCTCTGTCCGAAAAACACATCATTCAGACTTCGCTTTTTCCCAGAGAACATGAATCTGCTCAAATTACACCTGCACAATCAGATCCCTCCAAATTCAGATTAACAGGCAAATGCATATGTGAACGCAATCAGCGCGGAGAATTAATAAACAAAGAAACGGATGGATGATAGATGTTTAATAATGGCTTTAAAGTTTAAAAAATATAACAAAAACAAACCACTTAGTCAAAAAAGTGGCGACTTGTGTTATGGCTGAATAAAAAGGTCAATTCTTTTGCACCACAATTCAGAATATTGAGCCTGGTCATGTTTCATTCAATAATAATAATTATTATTATTATTATTATGTGTTTTTAATGAAATGACGTGATACTCTTTTAAACAGAAACTGAGAAATACATTAAAAATCTACATTTTCATTGGGGTTTAATTCCAGCCTCAACCGTGCCAACGAATATTGATTAGAATTGATTTTTGAAGCTTTAGTCAAAATGTGGACTGACACTTTTTATTTATTGTATCAGGTTTTGAGATTTGTTTTCAAATGCAACGTGCTATATGTATAAAATGTTTTGTTATTATATTTTACAATATTTGCATCGTATTTATATTTATATTTTATTTTATTGGTGTCTGTAAATAGTTGTTTTTTATATTTGTTGGTATTTTCTGCATATACATATGTATTTGCTTCTGTTTTTAATATTTTTGGTATTTTTGTGTGCATATAGGCTATATTTTAGTTGCTTTTTATATTTGTTGGTGTTTTTAATGTGTTGGTGTTTTTTAATATTTATAGGTCTGTTGAGTATTTTTTAAACATTTATTTTTCATATATTTGTTGATATTTTTCAATATCTGTTGGTGTTTGTCGCCTCTAATGGACGCGCTGGTCACACACAACCTGCTCTTTGTTCAAGGTTTGGAAGTCATAAAATATGCAGTCCGCTAAAATATGAAAAGGCCTGAATTAAAAATGAAACAGAACTGATTGAAGAGAGCACAGTGTGACGGTGACCAGGTAAAATACACAGCAAATGACTGGGAATCCGAACAGAATGAATTTCAGATAATAACAGAATGAAAAGCAAAAGAAGAACAACGTCCTATGTGTGCGTAAAGAGACGCAGTAAACCCGTGCGCGCTAACTGAACACCCTCACTGGTGTCCTGTCACCTCCAGGCCCCACGCGCCTCCACAAGCTCCATCCTCACGCAGTGTGTGTGAATGTGTGTGTGTGTGTGAACATTAACTAAACCTACTTTATAGAACATGTATGAGAGAGAACAGGCACACATGGGTTAAAGACGATAAAAGCACAAGCTGCGATGGAAACGTGCGTGTAAAGCAGCCTCCACGCAGACCTGCTGACCTCTGCGTGACCCCAGCGCGCGCGCACACACAAACACGCGGCTTTAAACCCACTCACTACAAATACACCTCCAACAACACACATCTGAGTCCAAACCCAGACACACAGCAGTTCCTCGAATCACCCAGAACCGATACGAACAGAAAAAAAACATAAATAATTCTATTAATCACCCATAAATAACAGATTTTCTACAGGATCTAGTTGTGAATTATCCCTCACCGAGCTTCTCTGTCCTTCTCTTTTTTCTCTTTTCATCGTGTTTCCCTTCCATGTCGTCATGTTGGGTAAAAAGTGGACACCACAGAGAAACTCTGCATTTCTTCACAGTCCTCAACAGTCATCATGTCTAAAGCTGCTCAGTTTATTTCATACAATCATTATTATTCTAATATTAGTCCGAGTCATGCCCTTTGTGTGATTATGATATATAAATCCCTCTCAGCTGAAATGATACAGCGTTAAAGCAACTAATATGACGTCTACCTCCTCACAGGGCCACTTTTACATTTCATATATCTTCTTCTTCTTCTCCTTTCGGCTGCTCCCCTCAGGGGTCGCCACAGCGAAATACCAATGATTCGCATGTTTGATCTGGCATAGGTTTTTTTTTTTTTACATATATAAGGGGAAATATTTTCCTTTTTTAAATTTATCAATACTGACGCCAATGAAAACATAAATTACAGTATACAGCATTTGTTTTAGTTTTTCACCAAAGTAACTCGTCCGTTTTATTGAGGAGCATTTATATCTGTATATTTACAGTTTATATGTTGAACATTTAATACGTTGAGTGCAGGACGGTCACGTGACTAAACTGAGCTGTAATGAAGAACAATGAATGTTTGTGGAGGATTCAGATAAAACTGTCCTACAGGGTGTGGACACTGAGGGAAACAGACAAAGGCAATCAGTGACAACACACACACACACACACACACACACACACACACCCTCCTATACACACAAACACACACTCCTACATGCACAAACACACACACACACACACACACGCACACACACAAACACAAAGGTTAGATGTAAATTAAACTCAGGTGATTTCAAAGATCCTTAAAACAGTTCAATCTGCCTCCACTTCAGACTCTGATTTTAGATTTTATACAGTTATCCACATTTTCCACAGCATTTATAACATATCTAATAACATATATCATACTAGTAGTTGTTAATGTTTAAAGGTAAAGTCACCTATGGGTGATTTCTCCTCATATTTTACTTTGGTTTATGGCGCCATTTATTTTTTTAAATATTCCCACGTTGTAATATTTAATTATTTTAATCTGTTCAAGAGAAATTGACACCAACGAAAACATTAGTTTTATTGAGTTTTAAGCTGAATAAAATAGCCTTTGTTTTTATTATTTTATTTTATTTCTACATCAGTAGATTGAAACATTTGACTCATTTCACTCCACATGTAAAATATTTCTGCTACAGCTGATGTGAACAAATATGAATAATGTTCTGATCAGTGACATTTTAAATCAGTTAATATTCACATCCATACATACATCCATCCATCCATCCAATTATCACAGATATGGTCGTTTACAATGATCATCATCATCAGCAGCAGCATTATTATTATTATTAGTAGTAGTAGTAGTAGTACTTTTGTTATTATCATTATTTTTCTTTCTGTTTAACGGTGAGCTTTTCATCCTGACTTGATTTTAATTAATTAGTAAGAAGATGCAAAAAAAAATGCATGTAAAAGACAAAAAATGACTAAAGGACAAAAAAGACGAAAAGAGAAAAAACAATCTTTCTGATTTTTTAATTAAAAATTGTACATCTGATTTATTTTAAATATTTTTTAAAAGCAAAAGATGAAAAGTGTTAAAATCGACAAAAACTAAAAACTGTTTTAAAGACGTAAAAGATATAAAAGTCATAAAAACACAAGGACAGAAAACAAAAATGTCTCTGATTTGGTGAGTTTTAAATTTTCCTGTTTTCACATCAAATCAAATAAACTAAATGGAATTTTAATCTCAGTTTTGTTTTGTTTTGTTTTGTTTTTTCATCCTGGAGACTAGAATAAAATGTTGCTGATGATTTAAATCACGTCTTGTTTGTCCACTCACCTCTGACCAGGATTCTCCGGCAGTAGTCCGGGTCCACTCCCAAAAGTTTGTCGTGTCCGTCTTCGCTGGAGGAAGTCGGAGTGGACGCGGACGTCCCCGGCGTGTCCGTGGAGCTCTGAACCGGGGACCTGCTTCCCAGGTCGGTTGTCGTGGCCGCTCCGCGACACTTACTCGTGGTGTCCATCCGGTCCGGACACAGCGGGTTGGTGGGTCCACAGCGGTGGTTCCCATCGCCCATAGTCGTGGTCTGATCGAACATTTACCGGTGTTTCAACAGTCTGAGTGTGTGTGTGTGTGTGTGTGTGTGTGTGTGTGTGTGTGTCCTACACTGTGTTGTCCTCTTGTGCTTTCCAAGTGTGCTCCACAGACGACAGCATGCCCCCCTCACCCCGAGAAGATATCCACAGTAGATCCAGTCACTGAGGAGCCGCGCACTCCTGGAGCAGCTTCAGGTGTCCGGGCATGACGCACGGAGTCCACGCCGTCCACACGGTCCAGTCCGGCTTCTAGGAGCGGGGGCGGGGGACGGGGACACAGTGGGTGTGAG